>CAUJNA010001924.1:385591-550591 GCA_963377175.1 Effrenium voratum | reverse complement strand
CCACCAACTGACATGCAATCTATCATCTCTCAGGGCATTCATCCCATAGGCACAAAACACACTGAAATGTATCCACCCCCTTGCCAGCCACATCAAATATTCGCGTCGCCGCGTCGGCAGACTTGGGTGGCCCAGGCGCCTCAGACGACGGCACGCTGCGGGAGTGGAGCTTTCAGGGCGACGCGCTGCGGAGCTTCTCTATGAAGGGCGGCGTGCAGTGCGTTGAGGCGTGTGCGTCAAATGACCAGGGCGCTTCAGCGGACACAGACAGCAAGACTGCAGGCCAATTTAAGGTGAGGCTCCGCACTGGTTTCACCGGGCGCTTGGGGGAAGTAGTCTGGACTGCGTTTGCAAAACGGACACTTGACGTCAATTCCCCAAGAAGGACACCAATGGGGATGGACAGTTAACGCTTGTTACCAGACTGCCTGTCGCGCGCCCGATTCAACGACATTCTGAATATAGTATGTATATATATAATATACATGTACAAAACAAAGCTAGCGTACTAGCTTACTAGCTTACTTACAGAATTGCGGAAGCACACCTTACATGTCTTTGAAAAACAGAGCCGCTTGGGCGATGGTCAACTTATGTCAGTCGGGTAAAGCCACCTGAAAGGCTTTGCTGACAACAGCCATGTGAGTCTCGTCGCCGGTGCTTGCCATTCGCCAATTTTGATTGATCAGCGACCACATGTAGGAGCACTTCTGTTCGCCGAGTGAGTGGATCTTAGTTTCTTTGCTGCCCTTTGATTCACCACAGTCTCTCATCCGATAATTTGATGCATTCCACTTGCACAGATTCCAGCGGCGCAGGTCACAGATGCTCTCATCATCGCGGGAGATAGTTCCGGCCGGGTTGGCCAAGTGTAGCTTCTTTGGTGGGGCCAGGTGGCTGCCGCGGATGCGAAGCATGCGCCACTTGTTGTCGTGGGGGGTTCCCTTCTTTGTGGGGGAATCCTTTCTTGCAGGGGGACCTCCCTGATGAATAACTGGGTGGGTTTGTTGATCAGAGATCAGCATTACTAGGGGGAGCCAGTAACGTGAGTTTGATGGATTTTGTTTGCAGAGACAGGTGGAATGAGTTGCCTGCCTTTCAAGGTCGTCGATCAGCATACATTTCTAGCTGTGCTGCCCCATTTGGTCCAGGGATCGTTTTGGTCAGAAAGTGGCTAAATATCTAAGGACATCTTTTTTTTTCTCTCAAAAAGAGGCATGGAGGAAGAAAAGGGATTCTGTCTTTGTAATTTCGAACATGCCATCATGCTTGTCTCCGACCCAAGCCTGTGAACAAACAGAGTGCTGAAAGTCATCCTGGATATGAGTTCCAGAAGAACGGGCTTGGGATCCCAACCCCAGCCTTATGCGGGCCGGCGTCGTATTCAGGTATCTTCCATGGAAAAGGGATTTGATGAATTTGATGTGTATCAACATGAGTTGGGCCCGCAAAAGCCATATCGCCCCAACAGCTGCTTGGCACACCCTCACAAGTTTGTCTCCAATAGTGGACGTCTCAAACGGACAGCTCAACACTGGGTTTTGACTAAAACAAGCTCAAATGGGAATTCCTTGGCAAAAGATGACAAGCCCACATTCCTCGCTCTCAGGCCCCATTCTTTGGAAACGTCAGCTGAGGCCTATTGAGGGTTTGGGCTCGGTCTTCTGGGGAGGCTGTGAGAGACATCCAGGCCAGGGCAACGCAAGCGGGGGGAAGGCTCACATTTGGGCACGCCTTGCATGTGGCAAAAGGCTGTCCCCTCATCCATTTTGGCACCGTTCTGTTTGGAGCTGGAAACATGGCATTGGAATTCGTTTGCTGCATGTTTGTTGGTGCATCTCGTAACTTTCATATCTTATGATCTAAGCCGGGGCGGCTTGATTCTGCAGTTGTCATCAAGTGGACGCGCCGGGCGCAGCTGGCCACACGTTGATGCAGCCCCAGCCCAGTCCCGGGCTTCCTTACCTGAAGCAAGCCCCCACCCCAAGAACTTGACCTGTTCTCAGCCCCTTGCCCCGGAACTATGGCTGTAGCTCTGGTGAAAAACCCTGAACCTGGCCTCAATCCCTGCGCCCACGCTGCCGAGCCCCTCTCATCAACAGTGGTTGATAGAAAAATGTTGGGCTCGATTTCCAGGGCGTCCCACGACTTTGCGTGCGAGCCTCCACTTTGTTAGCCTGCCAGGTTTTGCTCCGGGCTTTCTAGATCCCGCTGAGTAGAGGCCACCTGAGCCAAGCCTTGCCATCTGCAAGCGGCCGCTTGGTTTCTCCTGTAACATGATGTTCAAAATTGTAGTTGACTCTCGTCATTGGCGAGGTCCGCTGTTTTCCCTGTGAGTCGCATGCTCTTCCTCCACCAACGCGCAACATGAGCGACGGCATTTGGAAGACACCCTCTCCACGCGACAAAGGGCCTTCTGTCAAACTTCGTGTTGGTCGGGGATATCAAACCAGAAAACCTGGCTTGCTAGGTGGCCACCAGATACGTCAAAACGATCCTCGTGTCTGGGTACCACGTGTTCACCGGCGATTACTGCAGCTTGGATCCGTTTTTTGTTTTTTACCGCGAGGACCATTGGACAGTTCGGCAATTCCTTCCGCAAAGGGGTATATAGGTCCGGTTACGGGTTTGGGCAACTGTTGAAGGGAAGTTACCAATGACAGTCCCAAATCTGCAGATTTCAGGCATTTCGACCCTACAAACGCTGATCTGTATCTTATTGGGATGTGCAAGGTTTTAGCGGCTGCGTTTGAAGCTTGGACCCTGAACTGTTCGGCCTGTTGCGCCTACAAGCTCAAGGAAATTCCACAGATTTGGTGTGTGCGTGTGTGTCATGGTGAGCCTCCGGCCCCTTTGAAACTGAACGAACATGGGAGTTCCGATTGTGATGCACACCCTCGATTGGCTAAATTGGTTTGCTTTGCAACTTCACCTTTGGTAGGACGAATTTCCATTGAGGTGAAGGTTCCTTCGGAGGTCTCATGGGTCCCTAATGGCAGATTAAATCAATTGGAGCTGCGACCTTATGCTAGGTTTTGGAAGCTGACAAAGTTGACAAGAGCTGAGGACAGATGAGAAGTTGAGTTGGGTGTGGGGGAACATGTGTCAGCAGAGCTTGTTTCAATTAGGTAAACGTGCAAGATTCAGCCAGTTGGGATCTTGGAAAGAACGCTTGGACCGAGAGTCGAGCAACGCCAGGCAAGTTGAAAAGCAGTCCCAGTTTTGGTTTGGTTTAAGGCGCGTAATATGCAGCTGTCAGATCAGCATAGTATGTGAAGGTAGAAGTATGGAACCAAACCTTTCTTGGAGAGGATCGAGTCTTGGCCTTTCCGTCACCCTCACTTACCGAGGCAACCTGGTGCAACAGTGGAACCTGGTCACCGGCCAGTGTGAGGCAAGGGGGGCAGTTGGCGGGCTCTCTGGCGGGACCCACTGGAAGTTGTTCTGTTGATATTATCCTGTTTGGGTCTGGGTGTGATCTGAAGATGAATTGAAAGGCACACCATTATATAATCTTTGGGTTTTCTTCGAAGTGCCCGGCTATTGTTGTCATGTGCTTGGTACTGGGATTCATGGGGTCCCTGTGTGGTGTTCCTTGCATCCCAGGAGAACCAAACCCCTCGATTTCTCCCTTTGGGTGGCTTCCATCAGGGATGAAGAAGACGGTTGGTTTTCAGTTTCCAGTCGAGCGATTGTTTGAACTAGGGGAACGCCCCAAATGGGTTGACATGGGGTTGTGTTGTGTTTTTTTCAGGGTACCCTTTTTGAACCTTGGATGAAATGGACACCAAGCGGCAACCCTACTTTGACACATACCCAGTCAAGCATACCCACATAAACCAAAGCCAGTGAGAGCCCCTGTAAAAGAAACACTCAGCGAAATTTCAGTGAACAGTTTGAGTTCAATGTAGCGGCCCATTTTGAGACTCTGTCTTTTTGCATGCTTGCCCAACACATTGTCACTAATTTTGTCAACCCACCTATCTTTTTTTTGACGCAAGCTTGCTTTGGCAGCTGGCAGGTCATTGAGAAAGCAACACGCACATGTTTCGAGGCAAATCAGACCGCTCTGAACATGAACATGCACGCCCCTCAAAAGTGGGATTTCTGCGACACATGGGCGCCTTGTTGCGGTTCCTTTTGTCTATCTGCCGAGCTTGCAGGGGACAGGTCTTAGGTGACTGTTCGAAAACGGACTCCTCCAAGTTCATGGGACCCGCGAGTTCTGAAGGGGTTCCAGTTTGCACCAAAGGACAATCGCGTGTGCATCCTGGAGCCCATGTGTCAGAAGCCATTCAACCGGCCGCACGTTTGACTGGTTTCGTTCAGGCTTTCCTTTAAGAAGCCATACGTGAGCATGACCACACGTATTAGATCACCAGGACATATCAACCGACTTTTCGAAGATGTGTTTCTTGGTTTCAAGGGATTCCTGCGCACCGAACCATGTTCGGGCGAGGGTACCTAGAAGCGCATGATCTCCTCAAGCGGGCGTGTTTCTTTGAGAGTTGGTAGCACTTTTAGGTTATTTTACGGGGAGCTACAAGGAGACTGAAGCCCTGCTGTGCATGTTCTACATCCCATGGACAGCACCCAAGTCATAGGTGCCCTAGGTCAGTATGTTGGTGTCAGTTTGATTCTAATCATTTGCCAGTGCCATTGGGTAATCATGTGTCAAAACATGGCGGCACCCCCCCAAAAAAATGATGTGTTCCTGTGGTTCCGCTTCACACCCACCTGAAAAGAGTACCCTCCAAAACACATGCGTTGTTCCAGTGGAACTCCTACCAAGGTGCAGTTTCGAGGCCATCAGGCTGGGGTGATCTCCCTGGCCATGGCAGGCGGGATGTGGGGCTGGGGATGAATCGGCGTGCTCGAAAGGCGCATGCCTCGTTTGGTTGAACAGGAGAAGCAAAAGGGGATGGGTAAGTTGCTCTAATCTTTCCAGATCCCGCTATTCAGCACTCAGACTCTGACACTTACAAGCTCAATGCAGGGTTGAGAAGGAAAGACATGTACAAAAGCAGCGCCGTTGATTTTTTCAACCTGGGGACCGCCAGCAACTGAAGGTACTAGTACTGGTGTGGCGCTGTTTTTTTTCAAAAAAAACTAGGGTGTTGGATGTCAGGTTCGCCTTACTTGAAGCAAAGCCGAAAGTACTAGATGTTAAGTGGCACCCTTTTTCCAACAGAAAAGCCTAGGGCAGAAGACTTTCGGGTGCACCGTAAGATCAAAGTCAAACGCAACATGAAAGCCTAAAACGCAGACCCATTTGTAATGGCATCATTAGGCAGTCTCCAAACAGGACCTTTTGCCTGTCCGGTGGGTTTCCCGTTTTCCTTTCAAGAGGTCCAGGAAGCGAAGGGGGAAGTTCCGCAAAGACTATCGATGGGTATGGTCTTGCACTCAAATAGGAATTGGATCCCCATGGCGTACACGGAGTTCCTTACGCACAGGTTCTTATACAGTCTCCTTCAAACACTCCTTCTACAGGGTTCCTTATAAAGGGCTCCTGTACCTACACGGTTCCTAGCAACGATTCCTAACGTGCCTCTCTCTCTCTCTCATGAAGCAAAACACCTTGTAGGGGGCATTGGATTTTGTCGCTCGGAGGGGACTTGGCATTTGGCGTTTGGCGTTGCGGACTGTAGAAGGGCAAGAGTCACCGAGCTACTTGCCGGATGAAGGAGCCAAGGCCTTCGCGAATGGCTCGACATGTCCGGCAGACTTTCAGGTGTCCAGAATATAGATAGCGACTGGAGTTGGCAGGGAGGTGACAATGAAGTATTGGCTCCGGCTTTGGCTGAAGCCTGGCTGCTGAGATTTTGTTGCAATTTCCCGGCAAGAAATTGCATGCTGGAAACTGCCTGCAGGCGCCTTGGCAGAGCAACGTCTGCCAGCTTTCGCGTGAGCTCCATGTCGCTTACCCGCAAAACCGGAGGCGACTACCTCGTGGCCGGGGGCGGCAACGGGGACGTTTTGCTCTTCGACCGCAACAAGGGCTCCCAGGAGGGCGACCTCCTGGTGGTTGAGCCTGTGGCCTGGCGTATTTATGGAGGTTTGGGGCCATCTCCTGGTTTAAACTTGTTTTAGCCACGATTGTTTCAACCTCAAAAGAATGAGTTGCCTGGCAAATAGTTTAGGCCTCCATTTTCCCTTGCGCTAGGAAAATGGAATGTCCGCACCTTTCTCACTTCTACATTGATTGGGCCTTTGTAGCAATGGAAACAAATGCCATTGCATCATGACAGGCCTTCTGGATGCGCATTTGTGGCCCCCTAGCTCAAACATGTTGTTTCGGTTTTAATTTGGAGCTAGATCTGTTGATGGGGATCCCTTGAGCAGTGTCAGGCACCTTCTGTCAACTCCATCAAACAATTTCTTCGCGTGCTCCCGCAAGCCACCAACACAAGTCGCAACCAATGACTTCATAATTAAGTTCTGTGTTGGAGCTTGAACTTTGAGAGATGTGATGCCTGAACCCAAGTGTGGGATTGACATGAGAGAATGTGCTTGTGGAACCCGGGTGACATGCATGTGCCGCCTTTCAGCGCATTTGATTCTGAGGCGGCCAAGATTTACAAGGCGCGGCGCAAGTTCGATTGAAAAAGGAAAGGGCCCTCATCGTTTCATGACACACGTGCCGTGGTCGACGCGAAGTGCCGTAAGGGTCCCTGTCCCACAAATAACACAACGCCCATGTCGCAGACCAGGAGTTTCGGCACAGGAGTATTCGGCAAAATAATCGATAGTCTTGGTAGTGTTCGGGGCGCCTTGGCGATAGAAAAGTCCGCAAAACCGACAGGGAACGACCCCAAACCTATACCTCAAGATAAAGGACGACTCAGCTTCCTCATTGCATTGAGTTTGGGAAAGAATGCTGTCTCCTACTCATATCATAGTGAGCCACGGACGCAAAGGTTTCGTTGTCGTCGTCGTCGTCGTCGTCGTCGTCGTCGTCGTCGTCGTCGTCGTCGTCGTCGTCGTCGTCGTCGTCGTCGTCGTCTTTCTTGTTGTTGCTGCTGTTGCTGTTGCTGTTGCTGTTGCTGTTGCGGTTGCTGTTGCTGTTGCTGTTGTTGTCGTCGTCGTCTTTGTTGTTGTTGCTGCTGTTGCTGTTGCTGTTGTTGTTATCGTCGTCGTCGTCGTGGTCGTCTTCGTTGTTGTGGCCGCAGTAGTAGCAGTTGTTTTTGGTTGTTGTAGTGGAAGTGATAGTGGTAGTCGTGGTAGTCGTGGTAGTAGCAGTAGTAGTGGTAGCAGTAGTAGCCGTAACAGCAGCGGTAGCGGCAGTGGTGGTGGTGGTGGTGGTGGTGGTGGTGGTGGTGGTGGTGGTGGTGGTGGTAGTTGTGGTTGTGTTTGTTGTCTTGGTAGCAGTGCATCGTGGCTTGGAAGGATGAACCCTTACATTGACATGTCTTGTTTCGAATTTGGGAGATTCTGCTGGTTTGGCCTCAAGCTGTGCAGCTGCAGACAGATGGGCCGCCTGGTGCCTTCCAACCAGGTTGTGGTAGCAGTTTCTCTCTCAATCGCAGCCATACTGAGTCTCTGGTGTGGGGTTTTTAAGTCGAGAGTCTTCGCATCGTTCGAGCAGCGGACAAGCGTTGTTACTCATACAGAGGTCGTTAGATTGGTGAGTGCACCATGGACATCGCCAATTCCACCAGGATGGACGCGCTTCGTTTGCTTTAGTGATACGCATGGCCGTCACTCCTCCATTCCCAGAGAGCACATACTGCCAGCGGATGTTTTGCTGCACGCAGGGGATCTCACCAACACTGGAGAACTTGAGCAAGTTCAATCCTTCAACAAGTGGCTGGAAGATTACCCAGCAAAGGAGAAAATCGTGATTGCTGGCAATCATGACATTACCTTTCAGGAGGACTACTACATATCGCGTGGGGCCCAGCGGTTTCATGGCGAGGCTCGCTACAATTGCAGCAAGGTCAAGCTATCCCTCACTTGCTGCACTTACTTAGAGGACACGTCTGTTGACGTGAACGGCTATCGGATTTACGGGTCTCCCTGGCAACCCGAGTTTTACGACTGGGCCTTCAACTTGCCACGCGGCGAGCCGCTGCGGAAGCGTTGGGCCGACATACCGGTGGACACTGACATTCTTTTGGTGCATGGCCCACCAGCTGGATATGTGGACATCACCCCTGTAGGTCGAAAAGGAGATGCAGATTTACTGACAGCTATTCAGCTCCGCAGCATCCCAGTTGTGGTGAGCGGGCACCTGCACATGGCGCACGGCACAGCGACAGATGGCACTACTTTGTTTATAAATGCTGCCACTTGCACTGAGGAGTATGTTCCCATACAGCCGCCCATCGTTTTCGACCTGGCGCCTGCGGAAGAACTCAGGAAATCCATCAAGAAGGGTGGAGAAAGGATGCCGTAGGTGAAGGATGAGGCATTTGGACACTCACAGCAAAGCCCTTCCATGCGCATCTTACCCACTGCCGGGAGGCGTGTCCAAAATGAGTTTCATTTGCAGCAGTCTTTTTGTGAAGTGGTCTTGCCGGATTGATCAGAAGGGCCCGTTTTCATATTCCAAGCAAAGTTCCACGGCCACTTTTCAGGTTACAGGGTGGCGTGGCAAGTGGACTTGGGAAGGCAATCTTGGGATGGTTGAGCTGCATTGTGGACATCCACAACTGGTGGAAGTTCCCATTGATGCTGTTATCGCTGTGAACTTGCGATCTTGCTCAGGAGCCTTCAAGCGTCCCGCCATTGATCCTCCCTTTTCTCCGCTCAGTTGAGACAAGGTGATGTTGTTCTTAGGCTTCCCAGTTGGGCTTGTTTTGGAGGCAAACTAGGGCAGCCAAACCCATGTTGGGGTTTCCAGTACTGTATTAGTTTAACCAGTCTTGTTTTTTGGGGCGGGCATACCCCATTATTTAGTGACACCACCCATTGTGAGGGTTCCATACCTTGTTGAGAAGCCCCACATTCCGCAGGCCAATGGCTTCGTGTGCAGCCTTACCATCTGCGAGGACCGGCTGCTGGTGCCCGACCGCGACGAGCATAAGGCGGGCGGACGCTGAAGGGATGCATGGGGTTGGGGTACTAGTACTACCTACTAGTATACTGGCTACTACCCACTACTACCTACTAACTACGACCTAGTACCTTCTACCTACTGGCTACTACCTACTACCTACTACCTACTACCTGCTACCTGCTACCTGCTACCTCACTACTACTACTACTGCTGCTGCTGCTGCTGCTGCTGCTGCTGCCACTGCTACTACTGCTACTGCTACGGCTACTGCTACTGCTACTGCTACTGCTACTGCTACTGCTACTGCTACTGCTACTGCCACTGCTACTGCTACTGCTACTGCTACTGCTACTGCTACTACTACTACTACTACTACTACTACTACTACTACTACTACTGTACCATCGCTTCCACTACCACTACCAATTCCACTACCGCTACTGCCACTACCACTACCACTACCACACAGCGCTACCACTACCACTACCACTACCACTACTGCCACTGCTACTGCTGCTTTTTCTCTGCTCTGCTCTGCTGTTTCTGCTCCCACCAGTACTGCTACTGGTACTGCTTGCTTCGCTTTGTTGCTGCTACTAGCTCCGGCTACTGCTACCGCTCCTGCTACTGCTGCTGCAGTTGCTCCTCCTAATTCTGCTCCCACTGCTACTATTGCTTCTACAGCCGCCGCCTGCTGCACAGGACACACTATTCACACAAGCCTGAATGTTGACAGGAGGCAGCCTGGTTTTTTCCTGGAATGTCGTGTTTGCTCTTTTTTCAGTATGCTCCGACTAGCAGGCATGTTTTCTGCCACTTCTCATGCGAGTCCTTCGCAGGAGGTGCGAGGCAGGAACGCAGAGCTCATTATATACCTTTGTGTGTTTTCCCAAATCCAGAGGTGCCCTCCTAGGCATGCTTCGCAAGGATATGAGACTTTATCCGGGACTGTTGTGATGATGAAACTGGCAGGGGATGGCCCAATTCTCGCGCTGCTGACAGAGTGGCACGCAGGCAATTTCGGGGAGAAAACGACAGACAGCTCCAGCGACAATCTAATCCTTGATGTGATTCTGGCCAGACAAGCCTTCTATTTTGCAACGCTTGAAGCACTGCTACATTCACAATTGTTGCCGTGGGGTTTGACTTGTTGGAGGGAGTAACACAATGCATTGCGCAGGTGGTCAGTATTCGGCTTTTCTCCGCTGTCACGTATGACTTGACCCCGGAGAACATCCGAGATGTGAGGCAGGATTTGGGACTCGGCCACATCATATTTGGGACAGTGTGCCTAGTGAGATACCTTTGCGGTTGTTTGATTCCTGTGAATACCTTGGTTGGCTTAACATCTTACTTGACATGTTATTTGATTTGTTGGTAATCAAGCTGTCCAGGAGCGAACACAATGTCAATCAACATGTACAGGCGTTGGGGAATCCTGAAACTTGCAAGTTCTACCCTCCAGAACATCCACTGATGTTTACATGGTGCAACCCCTTCACAAACCCGTTCGTCCTCCAAAGTTCCGCGCCAAAAGGAACTCTTGCAAGAGTAGCGTTCCAACCTATGGGGATTGCGACATGCATCAATATCAGTCGATGTACCTCTTTCATTTTCCTTTCAACATCGTGCAACGTTCAAGTCTTCGACCTTGTCCCAGGGCCAGCCCCAGGGCCAGCCCAGGGCCAGCTCCACATTTTCGGAAAATCAAGAGTTTCCGCTACGGCGCATAGCTTCGCTGTCAGTGGGCTAACAGGAGGCATCGGCGGATTAGCAGGAGTCCGCCTCAAAAGTGTCAAAGACCACTTGCAGTAAAGGTGCTTTTTCCGTGTCTGGATTTTGAGGGTTTTCCTGGGAAAGCGACTGGGGCTCACAAAAACATGCCCCTCCAGATCTTGGCAGGACCTACAAATGCGGGATGCCCGTTTGGCAAGCCGCCGCCACTGACGGCTTCGTGCTGGGACTTTGCCGCGACTTCACCGCTGCGCGACCGAAAAGGATTAATGATCCGGCCGGGAGGTTGTTCCCTCAGGGCACACGGGCTGAAAAAACAACCCCGCGCCTTTTCGTTGTGTAAGGGGCCGTCCCTTAGCTTGTTTTGCAGGCAAAAACCATTGTGAACTGATACAGAGGAAGAAACAAAAAACGATACCCCCAGAAGCCATGAAGACACACATCAGGTCCAAGTTGTTGTCGCACACCCAGATTGCGGAGTCATAAATTTGCGGGGCCCAAACCGATACCCAAACCGATACCCAACCGATACCCAACTCATTAGCCGCCATGCCGAATTTAACCAGCTGCCCTGCAGCCTTCCCTGGAGCTGCCCAAATGTACTTTGTGTACTACATTTGTACTGAAAAGTTGAGACTTCCGCGCTGGAGCTGCCAAAATGTACTTCGTATACTACACTGCACTACACTTACTTGCACTGCAAAGCTGCGACTTTCGAGGCGGATCTGCCAAAGTGTACTGCATGTACTACTGAACAGTTTCGACTTTCTAGCTGGAGCTGCCAAAATGTACTTTGTGTACTACACTTGCACTGAAAAGTTGCGACTTTCGAGCTACAGCTGCCAAAGCACTCCAAACCGATGCTGAGGAAGAAAACCGATACTGACCGATACTAGAGCATAAGGATATAAGGGTTGTCCACGGGGTTGTTTTTTCAACCCACATGGGTTTATGTCAAATAGGGGAACCCAAACTGGGCGCATGTTGGGTGGTTTGCTTTGGTTCCCTTACAAAACCAAGGGGCTCCGAAAAAGACAGACCCGTATCCGCAAAGGGCTCACTACTTGTGACAGCGACGGACGTGTTGCCACCTTACTGGTTTGGCAGGTTTTAGTTTCAATCCAAAGGCACCTCTGAGTGTGTACCACCTGGGGAACCGAGCAGCAAGGTCTCCTAGCGGCAATGTTTCAAGCATCAATGTCTCGAACTCCCACGCAGACCACGCACAACATCCGTGCTACCCTCTGTGTGTAAAATTTACGATCTCTTTGGTTGCCTTTGATACAACCATTCTTCTCCGCCAAGTCAATTGGTCCTCCTTTCCCAACCGTTTCCCCTTTCCGTTTGGCGTGCTTCCCACGAAAAATGATCGCCCCAAAAAACTGGTTCCCTTTTCCTGCCAGGTCACTGGCTGCCACTGGGGTTTTGAGTTTAGTGTTGCTTGGCAGCGTGTGGGTCGCTGGTTGGTTTGCTTAGGTGAAGAAGTTCGCGGCGGGGTCTCGGCAGCTGCTGATGACCATCAAGGTGACGCCTGCGGCCAAGGACAGGGAAACTCACCCCCAGACCCCACGGGATTGGATACTCTGTGTCTGTTTGTTGTATCGTGGCTGTATGGTTCAGTTCTCTTAGTTCTCTTTGAGGGCTTGGAACCTTGTAGTGGAACATTCATCTCAGAGCGACTTTGTTGTAATCTGAACTTTCAGCTAGCTCACCGTGATGCCCAAGAGATTGATGCCTATGTCCAGGGCTTGATCACTCGGTGTATCCATCCCAAAAAGTGGCCCTATAAGCAAAAAATGGTTTGCTCAATGGCCGAGGAGGCAAAGAACCCCTACGCCTTCAAGGTGGCCGGGCCCAGGCGGAGCCGGCTGTTTTCCAGAGACGGGATCCGACATCGAAGACAGGGTAGAAGAATTTGCGTGTAGGGTCAGGATCTCCCTCGGACGTCAAAACAGGCCTTTTTGAGGGTTCGGGACAAGACTAAATCGATGCCGAGCAGCACCACGGGAGCGCAAGGCAGTTGTAAACTAGGAAAGTAATAGAATTCATGGCGCCTTCCCCTGATGTGAGCTCGGAAGTGGCCGTGTTGAATGGTTTACAGGCCCAGAACAGGACCACAGAGGGCCAATGATTCTAAGCCCCAATGTGTTTGGTATTTGTTTCTGCCTTCTGACTACCGCCAACGGGTTGGACACCCTTCGTTGATCACTACATCACTGCTCATTATTGCCGCAGTCCCCTAAAATCATCACACCAATGGAACTAAATTCACTTGAACATACCAATAATAGAAGAGCTGATGCCGAGCCACCACACAAAAGGATGGGGCTTGTTCCAAAGGAATGGTTGTTTTCTCCTTCATGGAGGCAGTTGGTGTCGATCGCTTTGCTTTTGTCCGTGATTGGTGCGGCGCCAAACATTCCTTGGTCAGAAGCCGTGACAACCAATGGCAATGCATCTACATGGCATGTTGGGCCTATTAGTATAACTATTGATGCCCGCAAAAATTCAGCTGCTCGCAGTTGACCTCCTCGAACTTGGTTTGCCAATTGTTGTTTGGTTCGGCCAAGGTTATAACTTTCATCCCATTTCAGGTGGAACAATATACGTATATTTCGCTGGGCGTTCCTCAATTCAAAATACTGTCGCTTTTTCACGTTGGCTAAATATGCAATACAATCAGACAGAAATGTCTTTAGTGTACCCAGAGTTGAGCAAAGTAAGTGTGACAGGAGCCTTTACCTCTTCTTGTCTGTGGAATCCCTACTGCTGTAGCTCTCCTAGCGCCTCTTGGCCCATTCGAGCGCCTCTTGGACAGTTTGTTTCTTTGACCCTGCTCTGTCAGATTCTACGTCGGCTACCTCAATTCTGGCTGCTTGGCTGTCCGAATCGGCAGGTCTTGTTCCTTGTTCTTCAGGCCAGCCAGCCATTTGGCCCCTGCAATTGGACTTGTGTAGTGTTTGATGTGTGCATTGCCCGTTTGTGCCAACGGATTACCCTTTGGCCTGTCCTTTATATACCACCTGCGCATTTGATGCGCCCAAGGCGAGATCGCCACATACTCATTGCAAGACGGCAAGCGGCAGCTGGAAAAGGGCTTTGCCGGACACAAAGGCCAGGATCCTTGCATTGCGGTTGAGCGAATTTCAAAATTGCCGACCTTTTTGGACCCAGGTAGTGGTCCCCAAAAGAGTTTCTCCAGCTTTGATAAGCCCGATTTAAGAGCGTTGGCTCTATTTTTGAAGTAAGACTTGACCTCATCGCTTGCGAGGACTCGCTCGTTCATCAGAGAGCCTTCTCATCAATTCACCAGTGTTTGAACAGCGCGTGTTCTTCAATTGGGTCAGGGGAAGCTCCTGAATCCAGTTTCAGCTTATATGGTTGGCAAGCAGGAAAATGGCGAGCGCTTTTTTGGGTATTGAGTCGCACAAAGAGACCAGCACATCTTGCTCACAACTTTTAACATTCTACTCGAGCCCTGATTTCATTAGGTGCTACGGACTAGAGGGCCCTGAGCGGTGGCAGCAGCGGAAAAGGCAAGCCCTCGTTGATCCGATATGATCCGCGCTACAACAAAGCAGTTGAACAGGACATTTGGATGTGTCGACACTAAGGACCCTCCTGCGTGGTTGCTCTTTTGATATTGGCCCAAACAGTTGCCTATTTGACACATAGCCGTCTCTTGCCACGCCTTGTCGCGCTTGGCAGGCAGCGTGAACGGCTTTTGCCTGGACAGGGACTTCCCGACCAGTCCTCGCAAAGATGGTCCCTACAGTCCGCGCAATTCTCCAGGCAGTCCGGGCAAGGATTTCCCCAGCAGTCCGCGCAAGGATTTCCCAAGCAGTCCTGGCAAGTCTATCCGATGAGGCTCACTGCTGGTAGCACTGGGCCGGATAGGCTGGACAACAAGCCAGATATGAAGAACAACCAGCAAAGCTGCCAATCCTGCATTTTGATGAACTACGTTTGTAGCTGCATTTGCCGAAGGTATATGTTTGTTGTTGGCTTTTCTTCCGCGGGTTGCGGGCTGGATACCTATCCGGTCCGGTTACTGGCGCACTCTCGTTGTGAAAGGTGCCAAGGACCGGGATCCCAGACGCTTGCCCGCAGGCAGCTTCACGATTCTGTGCTTGCTGATTAGTTGAGCTCCTGTCGAATCTATGCTTTACCTTGAGAACATCTCACTGAGCCTTGGCCCCTGGCCTGATTCACAGGGGCTCAGTTGCAAGGTCTAGCTGCGGAGCAGGCCGACTTTTTCCGCGAGCAAAAGAACACTGCCTATTTTTGGGTGTGTGCCCAAAAATGTTGCTTGCTGGCCCGGCCTACGTTTTTGCATCGTTCGCATATCATATATATGTGTGTGACAGTAAGCATCTGCTTGATTACTGGAGGAGCGGAGATATTGTTGTTTGCCTCTGCATGTTGAGCTTAGGCCAACTTACAGCCATTCCGTGACCATCCCTTGTGGCAAGCATGTTGGGCATGGATAGTTTGCGCGCAGAACATTGCCGTCCGCATGATTGGCTGTCACTGGGGGTTGTCTCAAAGTAGGGGACTTCTTGGTTTCCTTGTGTTTGGTTTCCTTAAAACGATCCAGGGGTTAGCCCGTTAGCCCCAAAAGAAAAGCAACAAACGTATGCAGTTTATATGATTGAGTTGAATTGAACGTTTGCACAACTTTTCCGCTCAGTCGAGTTGCCGCCACAGTTTCTTGTCGCCTTCCAGAAAACAGAGAGCCTTTGGCTGTCCAATGTGGATCCATGTTCAGGTTCGGTTGGCCAAAGTCAACATGTGCAATGTGATTCGCAGGTTCTTCGGGCAAGAGCTGCCAACTGGGTTTTGATGAGAACCCATCACTGCAAAGTGATCTTTGCTTTAGGGTTTCCTCTAATGGATGCGGGAGCGGCCAAGGGTTTTAGCAAATGTTTGACTGTGTTAGGCAAGCTCACAAGGGGGCAAAGTGAGCTTTGGGTAATGCAGGTCCTTACTAGGGGATCCCTTATTTCAGGTTCTGGACATATTGTACTTATAACGTTTGCAGAGTGCTGCAAGCACCACATCTACTTGCAGCGATTTGAAAACGTGCCACAAGCGTTGTGCTCAATTTCATATAGCAGATATGAGGACACATCCTACCAGTTGCAGAAATCATCATTCAGCCCCTTTTCTTGACGTCCTATCAATCATGTTGCCAAACCAGCAGAGAACTCAAGCCAACACCAACAGCAATTGATCTGTATACAAATGTACACAGGCTTGCACATGGTTTCCTGGCTCCAGATGTCTTCGCACACACACACACACACACATCAGTCAACTCAATCTCAGAACCCCAGCCACTCCAATTTGGGACTTGTTGCAACGCCCCGAAAGAATCAACTGGCCACAATCCGCTTCAAAGCAAGCGCATTCATAAAGAACAGCCCAAGCCGTCAGAAGCTCATGGCCACTGCCCATGCGGCCACTGTGGCCACTGTGGCCACTGCCTCAGCCGCCCTGGGGGTCCTTCTGGGCCTCGCCTTGGCCTCGCTGAGCCGCACCCGGCGCAAGCGCCATGCGCCCCTCGTGTTCGAAGGCTGCGCCGAGCACCGGCTGAGGTCGGAGGCGGGGGCGGCGAGCGTCACAACCCAGTTCCGTTGGCCAGGTGAAGCCTTGTGGTTGTATCTTTTTCTTTAACCTTGAGGAAGTGAGGAGGCGAGCTGAGGAGCTGAGGATGCGAGATAAGGAGGACTTTGGGGTCCTCTAAACTCCAAACCAAGCCCAGATCAAGCCCAATGCTATCCATGAAGCGATCCAATCCACTCCACGAAATGTGTGCGTGGCTTCATCTGAATGACCTACGTACATATGTTTCGCGGAAACAACATGGGGATGAACATGTCCTCATTCGTCTAAACCTCCTCCTGGCCCCTCCCCTGGACAACTGTCAAATCCTGGTCCCGACAAGTAGGTGCGGCCGCCCTTTGGTTTCTTCCCCAATTTCAATGCCTCCCCTTTTCCCCGCTTCCGGAGCCACTCCAAGACATGAGCCGAGGCAGGGCTGAAGTACAAGCTGCAGGTGTCGCTGCCACACACCTACGGCGAGGACCCTTCCAGGCAGACATGGTTCCCTGAGGGCCCAAAACATGCTTGTTTGTTTGGGCAAGGGTTCCAACGACCCTCACAAATTATGAGTTTCGCTTGGAGATCGAGTTCACATGTGTGAGTTAGAGTGTCCAGCTCCATTGATCCCAGACTTGGACAGCGCCTTGTTCCACGGAAAAGCACTCCGGGCAAAAATGTTTGTACCCAGAGTCCTCATAAGGATCAGTCATTGCAGGTTCATGTCCTTTCAAAGGGTATTCCCCACCCAATTCCATGTTCGGCTGCAAGCAGTTGCCCTCTCAACAGAAATGGTTGGAGAGTGGGTTCCATCATTTTGCAGCATGACACCTGGCTTAGCTACTTGACTCCAATGCACCTCAGCGTGGGTGTCTCACCAGGCGCTATCCCGCGATCTTTGCCCTGGACGGGGAGCCATACCTCTTCCCATTGCTGGCCACCGTTGCGCGCACCCAGCACTTCTTCTGTAGGACCGCAAGCAGAGGATTGGTTCTGGGCAAATTAGAGTGAGCTCAACGAGTCGGGGCTAAAACGAGCTCACCCGTGATTAAGTTGTTGTTGGATGGATATTTCTTATTTCCAGTTTGTGAATCATAGTAATTGTCCCGGTTGGTTCCGAAGACCCGGGTTATTTCCTTTACTTGAGCTACAATCAACACCTGACACCAATAGTCCCCTCAACCGGTTCTCGGCGGGAGTTCATGTTAAAGGATTCTCGTGCTTGACCTTGAGTTCAAGGGCACCCAGTTGAGCAACGCGTTGATGCAAGGTGACATTCCCAACCATATAGATACAATGTGTAATATTAAAAGCAACCATCGTTTCCTCTTCAAGGGACCTTCTGGTGGGTTCCATGATGCTGGGTGAGGGCGTTTCTGCATGGTTCTTATACAGGAATTTGACTTTGACTGAGTTGTGTTCGGTGGTGGTCTCGTTTCCCTTTTTTGTGTGACTCTTTCCCCACAAACATGAGCAACCATTCGAAGGGAAGGCGTTTGCTAGCCCACTGGATCAAGCGTCTCACACTCCCTAGATTTGGACACTTGTATTTCACCGATGGACGCAGATGCGGTATTCAAACCGAGCCATTGTGTGATTGGCTGCTGTTTTGCAAAGATCTGGGACTTGGGGCCGAACCGCACTATTGATTAAAAGGTGCCTCGCCACCAACGCCACTGTGCCGGATGCTGTCACATGTGCTCGAGGAAGTACAAACCGCTTTGTCTTGTTTTCAGAGGCAAGTTGAATGGCCAGTGCACTTGCCCATTTCGGCAAACATTTGTACTTGCTCAGGCAATCATGTTGCCATGGAGAACATGTGCTTAATTCGTGGGCAGGGGTTTGCACCTAAACTGAAGACTTCTAGGTTTTGTTGATTCTGGGTTGCCAATGATCCCTTGGGTCAAACACGTGCATGATATGGTCCATACATCCCTTTCGGCTGTTCTCACGCACACCCACACATAGCAAACGCCACCAAGTGGATGTACGAAACTGGTTCAGGAGCACCTGGTATCCTGACTTCATTATCGTGGGAATCACGGCCGACCTTGAAGAAGACTTTACTTCCGAGAGCGTCGATGTCAGGAGTGGTGTTAGCACATATGTGCGCTTACGCGGAACCTTGGTGCTCGAGGGTTTTGCAGTCTCAAGGCCTGTTGTTTGACGTCGCATGGACCCAGCTGCTTGTGTCTGCACCTCACAAGCATGGCGAATGAATGACAATCACAAAATGGCAATCGATGGTTTTTGCCTGAGCTAAAGGGAAGACTGAGGAATGGGAGTGTCACTGATTCTGAATCCTTCACAGTTGGCCGAGTTGCCCCATCCAGGTTTCAGACTTGCAGATGATCGTTAGCTCTGACATGCGACATGATCGTGGAAGCCTTCCAAGTGAGGTAGCTTAAATTTCGTGTTGTTTGTTGCACAAACACACGATACAGAATAGCGGGCTGAATGGCAGAGGAATATTTGAATGTAGTGCATCACACTTTCCTCCCAATAAGGCCGTAACAAGGCCTTATTTAGGGTTTGATCTTGGGGAAGCAGAGGGAGGGGGCTGGCATCGTACTGTATCCCGGAAAATGGTTCAGGTGCCTAAATTGATATAAGTTGCCCAGAATCCTACACCAGTTAGATCAGACCCTACGATGCTGGGAGGAGGCTTGTATCCATCCACAGTATGATCCTGTGCTGATTCAGAGCCATAGAAAGAGAGCCCTTGCAGCCTAAAAGCGGTTGTTCGTGACTACTGGGGGCCATGGACCATGGGTCAGCTTCCCATGGCTCCCCTTGCTATGAATCAGTAGATATGATTTGCTGTTTATATATACACTTAGTATACATATACGCTTGTATTCTTGGCATTTGGCCAGGACCTTGTGGTCGGACTTACGGGCCACCCGTGCTCGGGACTACTTGCCCACCCAGGCGGAGAGCCCCTGGGGCTATCCCGGTGCTGGGTCTTTGCTGGAGGTGTCCGGCCACGTGCCTCGGTGAGGAGGGGGTCCCATTCCAAAAAGTCTTTGCGGCTTGGGCAAGAGGGGATATGAAACAGAATCCGATATTCATTCTTTAGGTGCATGCTAGAATTAAGCCAAGAGGGTGCTCCCCTGCAGATAACGGGGAACCCCACCAAAGCACCAGTTTTGGAGGCTTCTCCTTTTGGGTCTCCTTTTTCGGGTTCCATATTTGCAGGGCAGAACCGCCTGCTTGGGGGAATCCCCGTTAGGAGAGAAGCAGAAAGGGGAGGGGGGGGGGGGGGTACTCGAATTTCGAGATTACAAGCCCAAATGCTGGCTGCACCAACAAAAGCCAAGAACTTGTCCTTCGGCATAGCTACACTTACCATAAATATCCAGGTCAAGTGGATTTGCAACGCTGAGTGACTCCGAGTAGAAAGCTTTGAGAAGGGCGATAAGGATATGCAAGGCTGAGGGAGTTGTTCTCCCTCTTTGCCAGATGTCTGCACTTATGTACTTTTTTGAATGATCGCTGAGCTTGTAATTCCTTGAGGTTTAGCATTGATACGCGTCGCACTTTGCAACCTAGGGATGTCCGCATCGGAGAAAGCATACAATGTGCTCCCTCGAAAGAGATGCCCAACAGGATGCGCCACTTGATTATGAGAACAGGGAACCTCCAAAGTGATCTGCATTCTTTCTGAAATGGGTTGGCACCCATATTAATCAACAAGTGGTTCATTAAACAGCTGGTTTGTTAGTTTCAAGGGTGTCGTTTGCATCATCACACATTATAATATATATATATATACACGATATGTACATGTATGTACGCATATATACATGGTCGCAGCGTACATTATCACCAGGGTATTGTTTTTTGGTGGACCCCTACCTATATTATCGGTTTCTGGTGGTCACATCTATGCTCATACGTCACTGGCACGTCTCAAGGCCACCACGTTCGTTAACTTCTTGGTGTCGCGCTTGGTGCCCTTTGTGGACAACGTCTACCGCAGCCCGGCGCACTCAACACAACCGTAGACAACAGGCTGGAACAACATTTGGGTCAAGAAAGACAGACCCTGGCTTCCTTTACTGGGAGACCCAAAGCAGGTTGTTTTCCCTTTGGCGGTGTTGCCCCTTTTTGCAAGCTTTGGTAGCATAGAACCAGAGGTCTATAGGTAAGCATGCATAACTTATGGTACGTGTGCGCAACGAAGTATAAACACATATATACATTTGTATTCTTACGTGGCCAAGCATGCAATAGAAGGCACTTTCTGTCATGTTTCTCCAACCATGATGACCCCTAGTATTCGCCGAACATTTGCTAGGCCTACAGTGTATCTGGTTGACGTGTCTTCAAAGAGTGTGCACAGCATGCTTGAAGTCACGACTCGTGAAGTCGACCATTGATCCGCAAGAGAGTTGTGTTTGGGAGGAAATTTTGCAGAATAGATCATGAATGCTCAGTGGTAAGAATAGTCTTGCAATCCCCTTTCAGGGGACGCCTTCTTGCAGATGCAAAGCGAGGAAACTGGGTCGTTCACGAGGCATCCCTATACAACCCTAATCCACGATCAGTAGTGAGACAACCAACAAGGGGAAACTACTACCATTCGTCCGCCGGTTTCCCAGGCACAAGTGCCGAGCGCGCGCTGATCGGCAAGTCCTTGGGCGGCTCGGGCGTGGCGCATGCGCTGCTGGAGAGCCGAGATGTCTTCCAGCGCTTTGGCGCGGGAATGCTTGCTGGCCTGGGTGCTAAATGCGCGTGCCTTTTGTTGAGGGCCAGCCCTTAGGGGCGGTTTTGTAGGGCGGAAACCAAAGGACCACTTTTTTTGTGTGTGGGGGGGGGTCCCGGATTTTGACGACATACTTAAGTAACTCGTACTTTACAGTTAATCTACCCCATAGGAAGCCACAAGAGGGCGAATATGATTCTGCCTGTGCCAGGCCTTCCATCAATTACCATCCTGGTCACCATCCTCTTGGGTTTGATCCGGGGCTTTTCAATCCTGTTGCAAATTAACTGTTTCCCACGTCTTAGCAAACAACACAGCTTTTTTTTGCAGGTGGTCAAACACCAACCAGCTACCCAGCAAGGATCAGGCTTTGTTGCGACAGTTTAAAGTTTAAAAGCCAGACCGTCACCCCATTGGAAGCGAGATCAAAAGCATGCCCAAGCTTTTTTTGTTTGCCAACAGCACCCAACGACCGCTTTTTCATGTTCAACCCCTCAGGGCTACTGTCCGAAAAGCAGCCCCGGGCCCTTCAGGGTGAAGATCTGCATAGTTTGTTCATTCTCCCCAAGAGCAACTGGTGACCCGTCGCGGAAGCCCAGTGGTTGCGTCCCAGAAACTCGATCCCAGGTATTTCCTCCTTGGCTCGCCTTCGCTGGCCTGGGACGAGGGCGCTTTCTTCCGACTCGAGGAGAGCCGCGGCCTAAGATTCCAGTTCGATTCGCGCCAGAAAAACGGGGATGACGCCTGCAATGACAGCAACAACAACCAACAACCAATGACCAACAACCAGCAGCCGGCGACCACCAGCAGCAGAAGCACTATGCACCGAGGAACATGTTGGAATTTCAAAAAGAGACAGAGGCGTGGGTGTTTTAAATGTTTGCAAAAGAGGAAACCAGGCGCTGACCATGTGGCTTGTTTGGAACCGTGCCCTTCACCCCATGCGGCATCTCGATAGCTATGGACCCCCCCCAACCAACTGTCATTCGGCCCTGTGTGATTGATTTACTTTTTTGTGGTTGCGGGTGCCTCACCTGAGATGGGGGCCCACTCACTATGGCAATGCGATCACTTGTTTGCCTGTAGAGCTATCCACGACAATGGTCCCGAAAACCGCAAGAAGAGCCACCCTGGGCTTTCTTGTCAATCACACGCGTTCCCTTCGCAAGTGCGCAAACCCAATATGACGCTTGATGCAGCTTGTGGCTCCGTCCGACTTAGGCCATGCATCCAGAGCTCCTTTGAATGCAGAGGTCTACCTTTGCTACGGAGGCGCAACGTGCACCATGCCTAAACCATTGGCTAGCAGCATGGCAACTTCTGGACAATATGCAATGACCGGCATGTTGTAATCCATTCGGATTAGTTGACTGGGCATGTGGAACCAGATAATTAATGATGAAATCTGGGGGGGAGGCAGCGAGAATAAAGTGTTCCGGTTTCGCCCAAATGTCTAGCGTCAGAGGATTAGCGTGAAGCTGGATTCTTGGGACCTACGCAAGTGGGACTTTGAGCATAGCCAGGGGTGCTGGCTCTATCACATGATGGCAGCAAATAGGCTCCTGAACGCCCGTAAAAATCATTAGGGTGTCAGGAAACAAAAAAGGGCCCAGAACATTTTGCCAAGTCACAGTATAGTGTTGCATGTTTTCCTGGCTCCAAGAGGCTCTCCACCCCAAAAAGCCGGAACACTCAATATGGGGATGTCTTTGGCACAGTGTAATTTAATTTGAGACCAGATTGGCAGTCCTACTGTCGACCTTTGGAGACAACCCCGTACATAACCTTCCAAGAGGGGCCAGAGTCTATGCTGGGCAGTGGGAGGCAGCGAATCAGAGGCCATGGTCGCCAATGCCCAGGAGCTGGGCATGGGGTTAACCACCGCCATTTTGGTTTCTCAAATTCAGATGCATTTTTTCTATTTGGGGACAAACCGAACATTTGTTGCGACACGCACGGAACTGGCCGGCACAGGAGTTCAAGCGCTGTCTGGACAGCCGCGGGTACCCGCAGCTGGTGGTGTCGCTGGATCGCGTAGAAGATGAGGACAGTCGGCGATGAAAAGGGGCAGACACGGCCTGAGTTTAGTGGGTTCCTCTGGCTGGTTTGTTTGTTGTTTCGTGGGTGTTCCAACATGTTCCATTTGTTTGTTCAGCTGGGGTCCAACCCGTAGAGCAGGCACCTGATGCCACGAGGACCACGGCTCGGTGTCCTACCCCTTCGCCTACCGCGCCCTTCGATGGCTTCGGGACCGCTTGGAAGGAGGAAAAGGACAACCAACGTTGGTTGGCACGCGTGCCTGGGGGGTGGGTAGGGTAGGGCGGACGTGGATCGCAGTTTATTGTGCACCAAGAAACCCACCCTGAAGAAGGTAGTTGCAAAATGGACATTTCTGCGTTTGTCTTCTGGCGGATGCCTTTATTTTTAGTCTGGGCAAATCAATTGCGACCTCACCAAAATTCGGGTTGTTCAACTAATTTCACCCATGATGAAAGTGTCTTTCCTACTAGGCTTGAGAATTCCTTGTTTGAGGTCCGTGCATTGCAATCATTCGCCCAGATCAGCTTTCCATTGGATGTTTCATTCGGTTTTCGTTTTTGACTCCTTCCATTGCCCAGCGGCGCCTTTCTTTGCACATTCCCCTTCCTGTAAACATCAGCTAGCCAAAAATGGGGTCCTTTTTCCCTGGCCATTGATCAAGAAGGGCATGTAAACCCCTTGATCGCTCGTGACAGCCCTTGTGACAGCCCTTGTGACAGCCCTTGTGTAGCCAGATCACCAAACTGCAGGCTTTACCTTTTGACCCACCTTTTTGCTTGACCACAAAGGGACCTCCTCTCTTAGTGTGAAGACATTCTTGAAGAGATCCTTCTTGTTGCTGCACTTCGATCATGGAACGTGCACTTGCGCTGGGCGAATCATCAGATTGAATGCTTTGTCCCTAGTCTTTGCACCAGCATTTGTAAGAGGCTCCAAAGCCGAGGGTTTCTTGCCCCTCCTGAAGTAGGCCCATTTTCTCACTGTATGGCAGGATCATGTTCTGGCCAGTCAACGCAGCAAAATGGGTTTGTCTCGGCACAAGGGTCCCTCCATGTGGTTTCCAGTCAAAGCCAACCAACAGTGGGTACCCTCAAACAAGGACACCCCCATACGCCCAAATTCGTTTTCGATTTCCCATGGTGATATGTGGCAATGGATTTGTCCCTGCTGGAGCGTGCTGCTGCAGTGGGAAGCGCAGAGGCCGGGAGTGAAAAGGCTTGCAAGCTTCACACACGGGTCTCAACACCAAGGGATCACCTGCGAAAATGGTTGGTTTCCTACTGCTGCATTCCGTTTAAGACCAACCACAAAGGAGTTCCCTGGACACGTCCACATGGCAGTTGCCCAGTTGTCTAATGGCTTCCATGTTGATTCTCGGGGTAACCGCTGGGCAGAGCGATCGCTTTCCGTTCAAGAGTGGCAGAGTCATCGTGGATGGATTATCTCCTTCTGTTTGACTGCCGACACGTTAGATCACTTGTTGGGCACGCCAGCTTTTCTTGTGTGATTGTTATTTGTGTGTACTGAAAGAGCACCCCAGTCCAGGATTATGCGCCACTATGCGCCCACGGATGCAAAAGCAAACAGGACGGACGAAATGCTTAACGTTAACTTACTGAAAGTGCAAGTTATGAGCTGACACCTAGTATCTGCCCTATACATATTCTTGCCTGGTTTATGTGTCAGCGTATTTGAGTGATCCACCAATCAAAGAGATCGAGCTTTCAATCTTTTTTTCTAGGTGAAGCCTGACAAACCCATGCCCTCGGCCTCCCCTCCCAAACAAAACGGTCAGAGAGCGCAAAACGACATATGATGCGGTTTGTTGCAGTCGATTTGTGTATTTTAAGTTGGACACATCTCTTGGGGTGGAAACCCTCAGGTTCAAACGGTAAGCCTTGTGAAGGCGCAGTACAACCTGGGCGCTGAGTTCCTCACGGGCAAGCGAGTGCAGAAGGCGACGCGGGGCTTGCGAGCAAACTCAGTTCAGCCCAGTGGCACTTGTTTTTCCCCTTTCAAGCATCGGTGTCCAATCAAGAATCGTTGCTCGGTAAATGTTCTCAAAAGCTGGTTGGACTTTTTGGGAGACGGTATCCTTTGGGCGTGTTGTCGAAGGCATCCAAATCATCGCAAAGTTCGGTGCGACCGTTTCTTGGGCAGCCTGGTTTGTGCTTCTTCGCCACCCCTTCACAAGGGGCCGTGAACTGGTAAGGAGGCCACAGTTTGACGAGCTCCGTGATACATTTGTGCTGGGGGTCGTGTGGATCTTTGCGCACCTGCTGTTGGCTGTTTTGTGAAAGAGGAACGGAAGCGGCTCGTTTGCAAGTTGAACAGCTAACCGGGCACCCCAGTCCCAAGTCATCAGAGTGAAGTGCATTGCGCTGGTGGCACCCACACGCCCGCGCGCGCGGGTGCGTGCGTGTGTGTGTGTGTGTGTGTGAGTTTCTCTTTTTTGGGAGACATACAACCCTGAAAAGGGTACCCTTACAATGTAAGGGTACCCTTTTCAGGTTGTGTCCACCCATTTCGGGGTACTCCGATGTTGACACATAGATACCCGCGTTAGAATTCATCAGCGCTCTGCTTGCTTTGCATATGGCAAAAGTTTCACGTTCGCCAATCAATGAAACACAGAGTCGGCCTAGTTCTTTCGCAGCTCTCAAAGCCTTCTCGCCATGTGGCACCTTTACGTTCCTTTTGGGGAAGCCCCCTATCCGTTTACCATTCATGGAAAGAGGGCGGATTGAAATATCCTTGTGACAGGCTAGAGAGCATTCCTTTGAAAGGGAGCCAACCCGAGTGTGGCGTGCGGATTCGGATGCTCGCCCTTCCTCTCGCAGGACCCAGCGCGGGCCTTTGAGCTTTTCCGCGAGGCTGCGGGCCAGGAACATGCAGCGGCCATGTGCAACCTTGGTGTGATGTATGCCCAGGCAGGGCAGCTGGGCTGGCTGTGCTTGGCTGTGGTGGGGTTGTTTTGTTCTGCTAATAAGGGTATGCCCAAAATCAGGGGGCGTAGTTTTGAGATACCATTGTCATTCATGCGAAAGGCCCTTTTGCCCCTGACCTGGTTCGGATGTGAGACGCCCTTAGCCTTTCCGAATCGAAAGCCGTGTACCCTTTGAAGGAGATTGAGTCTGAAGCCAGGCTGAAGAGTTAGTATGCGTTGGAGGTCAGTCAGACAAGCTCGCACTTCGATTGAGGCTCGGGGTGAATTCCTATTGCAGCGAGGAAGACGGCTCGTTCATTTCATCATGCTTTGCAATAGCCAACAAACCAACAACGAGCCATTTCAAGAGGTATCCAAGGAGCCATGTTGATCCTTAGCCTTGTAACCGGCTGTGGTTGGGCCCTGCCTACGGCATGACATCTTTCCGCAATCAAATGTCTAGGTACCCGTCGCCGGGGAGGGAACCCCTGGCAAGGCTCTCATGAAAGTCATACAGGCTGCCAACCGGGGGCAGTCCTGAGAGTGCGGAAACATATTGGGTCCAGATTCCCTGTTGGCCCGAACACGAGCCAAGCCAATACATCAGGATTGATGTCCGCCCGCCGGAAGCCGATGGTCCAGTTGTGCAGCCATTCGTCAGTCTTTGCATACAATCAGTTTTCCAATTGCATGCAAATGCAGATGCTTTATGTGTAAAATATGGGTGTATATATATATATATAGATACATACTACGTATATATATATGTATATACATATTATATATATATATATATATGTTATTATATATGTCTTATTGTTCATATGTCTTATTATTATGATTAGTATTATTATTATCATTATTATCATTATTATATATCATTATTGCTATTATTATTGTTATTATCATTGTTATTATTATTGTTATTATTATTTGTTATTATTAGTATTATTATTATTATTATTATTATTATTATTATTATTATTATTATTATTATTATTATTATTATTATTATTATTATTATTACTGTTATTATTATTATTATTATTATTATGTGTTATTATTATTATTATTGTTATTATTATTAACCAGGCTCGCGCCTGCTGCCGCCGACCCTCGGCGCATTAAGGGAAAAGTCACAAGGACCGGTCCTGAAACACGTCCGCAAACCCAGGGACCACTTAGAAGATCCTCTACGACCACAAACAAGGATTAACGGAAAAGTCAGAAATAGGGCAGCTAGTCCGTTAATTACCGCTTGGGCCGGCTTGCGCCCAAGTCACTTCGAGTTGGCGCCTCTCCCGGGGTCGCCCTGAAACTGGCCCTCCCGAAGTTGCCCTGGACCGGTCGCCGGCAGGGACCGGGACTTGGGACCCTATCCAGGCTGGTCCCAGTCTGGCGCGGTTTGACTCGACGTATTGGACTCTCTTGCAGAATAGATCCAGGGATCCTCTACTACCACAAGGATTAACGGAAAAGTCAGACAGATGACAGCTCGTCCGTCAATAACCGCACGGGCCGGCTTGTGCCGAAGTCACGTTGAGCTGGTCCTAGAAACAAGGCTGTTGGTCCCCCTCAACTGGTCGCCATCAGTGACGACCTGGGACCCTGTCCAGTGTCCTGGGTGCCAGTCCTGGAGCTTTTTGAGCAGCAATTTGAAGTATGAGCGGTCAGACCTCGATCCCAGGACCGGTCCCAGGACCAGTCCCAGGACCGGTCCCAGGACTGGTCCCAGGACCGGTCCTGGGACTCGTCCCGGGGACCGGTGCCAGGCCGGTTTTGGCTGACTACAAGTAATCTGAAACAGCAGAACCAGGGTCCCAGGACCAGTCCCAGGACCGGTCCCAGGACTGGTCCCAGGACTGGTCCCAGGACCGGTCCGGGACCGGTGCTGGGAATCACTTTTTGTGCGTTCGGGCGTGCCCCCCAGGGACTATCATTGATTCCAATCACTTCCAGTTGCATCCCACGCCGGTCCCCTCTGCAGGAGGCTGGGACGGGAGGCAGAGGGTCGGCGGATTATTATTATTGTTGTTATTATCATTGTTATTATTATTGTTATTATTATTGTTATTATTATTTGTTATTATTATTATTATTTTCTTATATATCTATATATATATATATATATACACAAACCCAGACACGTTGTCGTTCAACACAGCCCAACTCCGACTAAAGCGCCGGCATCATTTCCGCAACCTTCAGGGCCTTGGCGTGCAGAAGGATCCCTTGGAGGCCAGGCGTTGGTACGAGCCTTGGCCGTGAAGCCTTAAGATTTTCCGAGCGAAATGGCTGGCCTGAAGGGCAACCGGGGTCTAACCCTTAAAGTGTTCACTTGAAAGGGCCCCGCCAGACCTCCCGGTAGACCTCCAGCAGAGTTTTCCCCGTGTCCCTTCTGGAGGGGGGCAGCCCCTTTAAGGTCAACGACGGTCACCACAAATTCCTTCTCGTCCGAATGCAGAAGCTGGGATGCCCGCCTTGTGGACAGGGGAGGGTCCCTAGGAGCAGCCATTGCGTTCGTTCCCGAGAGGGACATGTAGTTGGAGTCAGTTGTCAGACAATGTCCATCCATGTTGACAAACTGTGACCCTTTTTTTTCCACCACTCTCAAAACGGCTTCCACACAGCACCCTGCAAAGGCCGCTTCAAACCACATACCCTAAGCGGGCTCAAGAGAGCATCGGTTCCTCAAGAAAGCTCGGAGCCAGGAAAGAAGCAGACCCTTGAAACATGCACCCTCCTTGGCCAATGACCCAAATTCATGATCCTACGCATTGCTTTTGAGGCGTTGAATTATTGTTTTGTGATTGCCAAGTTTGCTCGATTTGCCCTTTTGGCAGTTTTGTTTTTTAAATGTAAACTCATGACAGGCTATGGTTTGACCTTTCCTCCTGATGCCCATTTGGAGAATCACGCTTCCTCACAGACTTAGAAACACCAACCCAGAAGTCAGAATTGCCTGAGGAGAAAGCCGCAGACAGGGGCGACGCCAGTGGTCTCTTCAACTTAGCCTTGCTGTGCGCGGAAGGCACTTGGTCGTCAGTTGCAAGTTTGACAGTATGACTTTAATGGACCCAGCAAGAAAGCATAGTTGACTCGCGGGGCTGTGGGGATGGAGCCCTAGAATTGCCAGAGTTCCATTATTTCTGTCTTCACTTTTCCCTGTGTGCGAATCTTGTTAAGATGACTGCGGGACCTTAACCTCACCCTTCCTTCCGCGCTTGAGGTAGGGAGTATTCTAGCCAAATGGGAGCGTGTGAGCAGTGTTTATTTTATTTGTTTCCCCGAGTTGGGTCGGCGCCGTATGTGAGGAGCAACCCAACAAAAAAAAGAGAAAAAGCAGAAAGACAGGGAGCGGGAGGAAGAAAGCGTGGGGGGGATGAGTGTCGCTTGTTTTAATTACCATGGGGGCTAGGTGAGTCTATTGGTGTATTGGCCTACAGGTGCATAGGCTTGCAAGCCCAAGCGTCGCCGCGGTGCGAGGGTCCAAGCAGAGGGCTATTCTAATGCCAGCAGCACATGGCTGATTCTTGCAAACTAGCTTGACTGCCTTCTTGATTGACTGTGACAATTCCACATAATGAGTCATTCAACGTGTGGCCGAGCACCAGCCCAAGAGTATCGCGGCAAGGGTTGCATAGCCTTAAAGGCAATCCACGCATGGTAGTTATTTCCTTTGCACAGCATTTCGCTTGCTGCCTGGATGGCAGCCTTGCTTTTGGCACAACCGGCAACCGGTTCCCAAAGCAGGGCCCCCCCCCCCTCTTAGGGCCGGACTCAGTAAGCTGAGCAGAGGCGACTAGTTCAGATTTTGAGATTGGTGGCTCTGTTCGTTACTTGTATCAGAGTTGGCCGGTCTTGGATGCCTAAGTTGTGCCAGTGGATTGTGCTTATTGTGCAGCTGAGCCTCACTCACGCTTTGTCAATCAACCAACCCATTGTAACTGGCGTCGAGGTTCTGAACTTTCAGACTTGGTCGCCAATCTGGTTGAATCCCCACTACATTCTAGCGGGAAGCTTAATTCAGTATGCTTGAAGCGTAGTGCAGCTAGGGCGAGATAGCTTTTCCGAAACTAGTTGGCCTAGAACACTGCGTGATGTCCTTTCCATTTGAAGGGCTATCCTAAAGGGGGTCACCAATTTTTGGACACTCTCATGGTACACGAATCGACCTCCCTTTCTCGTGCGCGCACCAGACGACCCACGGCGTGCTCGGCAGCTGGCGCAGCTGGCGCAGAAGAAGGGGCATAGTCAGGCAGCGCGGTTTGGTGAGGTTGACCATGAGCCGTGCCTGAAGTTGAACGGATTTCTCCTGGCCAATCGCAAAATCGCAAAGCACGCCACGGGGCCGTTCAAAAGTCCTACTCCCGCTGTGGACTTCACCTGTTTCGCGAGTCATTTTCAGAAAAGCGGAGATTCTCTCTTTTTCTGCCAGTCCAATTGGGAAGTGAGTTTTGTCTGATGCAAATATTGATCGTTTAGGACAGTCTTCAATGCGTTCCCTGTTGGGCCGCCGTCCGTCAGGGACCCATTCGTGTGACCAGCATGTTGTTTTTGATGAGCCCCTGCTGTAGTTCCAACCTCTTGATTTAGGTAGATTCCATTTTGGGTCACCAACCTGGAAGGAAGCTGGCGTCGGTTGAACTTCTTGTAGCCGCTTCTCACTTGCTCAATATCATTATTACCAGCTTTCGGTTTCTCCTCTTGTTCATTCTAGCCTTTTCGTACTTGCAGCACTTTGATCTGCTGGTGTTGCGCATGTGTTTGTGAAAGTTCCTTAAAAGCAAACCTATTTCCAGGTCTTGTGGGCAACTTAATTTGAGTTCCTGGGTTGAACCGGCCGCTTCTTGGAAACGGCGGAATCTATATACAGTCGGGAGAGGTGGCTGAGACTGGCTGAGAGCTTGCAGCTGACGATTAGAATGGGTGTGTCGCTTCGTTGATGGTATGCTTTTTAGGGAGTGGTTTCACGGGAAGTGCAAGCGAAGCTACCTGTTTGCTGGGGGCCGTTGAATGTCACAACCAGCCGCTGAGTTGCTGGGAGGCTCTCCTGAGCACTGGATCAGTACCAGCTTGACAGATGTTCTTTTGGGGCTGTTTTATGTTGAAGGAACCAGCGTGAAGCCAACCATATTTGAGATGGGAGCCAGCACAGCTGGTTCGTACAGGGAACCAAAATATACCGACCACACGGAGGGCGCTCGCTGGTTTTGACATGTCGTCATTTTCTGCGCTGCTGGACGTGAGAGCCCTTTTTAAGCCGCTGTTGAGCGCGGGGACCCACATTCAAATTGTGTTGCGTCCCAAATTTATTGTTTGTTGAGTTCCGCACTTAGAGTGGTTATCCTCCCTCAAAAGGATTCCTGGTTCTACCAGGGTCCCCGGTCAACTATAACTTTTGTTGGCATAGGGCTGATGTTTATCGAACGGCAGTTGGTCATGGCCGGTATGTCCGCTCTTCAACGGCACCAATAATTCTAAGATAGTTCCACTGCCCCCAAACAACTACCCCCCGGTTTTGATGGGATATACAGCCACTTACGGGTGCATACCCCTGTCAGACCCTTGAGGGCAGCGGAAACCATACTGCGAGCGGAAGCTCACCTTGCTGTCAGTGGCAGGCCGGTGCCTTTCTGAGCAGCCTGCCGGGGCCAGAAGAGGCAGGTGGAATGGATCAACGCCACAAGTTGAAACTGAAGCAACGTGCGCAGTCGAAATGGTTCTTGATATTTCATCAATAAGTTTATCATTGTTGTGATTTTCCAACCTGGCTGGGAAGGAGCCGCTGTTGGGGCTTCTGAAATGGCAAGCGCAAATGAACTCATGTTTGGCATGCGGCAAAGGGTCGAGCTTGGAACCCCAGGTTTCTGATTTCTTGAGTCCTTGAAGGCTCAACTGACATTTATTACAGGATTGCGGGTTGCGTTTTCGCCTTTCGAGGTTTCATTGTTTTACCGTATACAAAACAATGGGAGAGCGACGGTGTACTAAACAAGCCACCACGTAGGTGTGTGAAAATCAGGTGGCAATACCAGGGAGCCTTACCAGCCGTATCACGGAATTGGCGGTCTTACACGCTCGCGTGTAGGTGTATTTCAGGGACCTGCAGTGTGAACCGGTGGCACCAGTGGTTTCCAATGGTGGGTGCCTATCAGGAGGACCCTTCAGGTAGGTTTGTTTCTGTTTAGTTTCTGCTTGCAGCAGCGACCTTAAAGAGGGCTCCATCTTGGACAACTACTTTTGTGTTCCTGTGAGCCACACCCATTCTGTTCAGCAAACGTTTCTGTTCAACAGCCAGCCATGTCCCTTGGTTGTTGGTTTTCTGAAAATAAGGATTCCTGGAAGGACTGAGGAAGTTATCCCCAGAACCAAGCTCCTTCGAAGATTGCATCGACGGCCAGTTCTGGTCGCGACTGCGGGTGCTGCGGGCGCAAAGTGCCCAGCTCTTCGAGGCTTGCGGCCGCTTCGGCCGAGATGTGCGTCCCAACTTTTGCCAAGCTTGCTCTTCCTTTCTTGCTGCCAGCCGCCAACTCTGGGCGTGTGGCAGTATTCTGACAAGAAAGATCTCCGGAGAGAATGGGGGAGCAGAGCTGGAGTCTTTGTTGGGCTGAGGGGAAATCTCCAAACTTTTGCAAGGGGACGACATCTTTGCACAACCCGCGAGACGTGGGGCTTTGGGCTCGGCTCCGCGGTCGGCGAGGAGCTCCGGCAAAGCCACCGGGAGCCCAAAGCGGCGGCGCTTCTGGCGGAGCTACTGGCTCAGCTGGCGGGGCCCTGTTCGCTGCTTCGTGGACAAATGTGTTTAATATTTAGAGTTGGCACCCTTTTCAGGTTGGATTGAAGGGAAAAGAAAGGGACAAGCACCATCTTTGGGTTCCCAAAAATTTGACACTTCCAGCCCTGGTAATTTCTTCTTTGCATCTCAAGGAGTGTCCTGTTCAAAGGCTGCACTTGGGTGTCACGCACTAAGCTTTCGCCATCCCGACGTGCTGATTGACGTTTGGTGAAAATTAGGTTTCCCAAAGGAACTCAGCCCTGTTGAAAGGCAAGCTTGGCTCCACAACGGGCCCACGGTTTGCCATGTTTCAACAGCTGCATTGCCTGACTGACTGGACAAACAGAAGGTAAAGGGCCTAAACATGACTCCTCAACTGTTAGCTTGAGGTGAGCTTCTACCTGGGTCAATTCGGTATGCCTTTTTTGTTGGATGGAATGATGTTGCAATGCGACATCTAGGCCTCTGCAAGAGGATGTGTTGCTGGATTTGTTCATCCGTACTGCGTTGCATTCATGCGCTTGGTTTCATTTGGTGTTGCAAGTCATGTTTGTTACAGTCGGTTTTGTCGCGGACGTGGTGGTGGAGTTTTCTGTGGCTTGTCCAAGATTGGAGAGTTGGATAAATTGGGATGTACAACTTCCAAAGTTCAGGCCCAGTTGTTCAATGTGATTTGTGACCTGTACTCACAACACCTGGACCTGTCATTCTACGGTCTCGCCACCAGACCACGCATGTGTCTCAAACTTATGGTTTTGGGTTTGGTTTTGGGGTATGCGTGGAAGATCATTCGAGGATTCAACTACTTGTGCACATGTGAATGGGCATAGCGCCTCGGCACATGTGGCAGGAGATGGTCCAGACCGCACCGAAGGCACGGAAGTTTCATGGTTGTACCAGGTGAGCCATGGTCGTGGCCGTGGATGCCCCAAGTTGTGCACATCAACGGTCATGTCAATAGACAGGTCACGGGTGTCTTTCATCTCGAATCTCAACACTGCGGACTCACTTGTCCAAAGCCGACCGTTTGATGTTTGGGTTTTCCCATTTTGGTCACTTATTTCCGCGTCCTCTGGGCAAGTGGTTTAGACTTTGAGTCGCCAGGGGACAATATAGCAGCAGAGTAGTTGTTGGGTGGCCTGCAACGAGGACATCCGCAGGTTCGTCAAGTGCAGGGCAGTTGCGTCATGGGGATGTCAACCACCACCCACCGGGCTTTATTTGGAATTCGGTTGCGGCAGGTCAAAGCACAGCCGCCAGCATCATCATGACGATGAAGAATCCTTTGATGGAGCAACAACATTGACGACCTACAACGGTGCAATGGGGAGGTCCTGCCCGTTTTCTTTGAAGCGTCATGTTAGAGTATTGCCAACTTTTGCGCAGAGAATCCTTTGATATGAATGAACCATTGTGGCTATTCCACAGTTAAGAACATGTTCATCAGCATGGTTAGCAGCATTGTGAAGAAATGTGCCTTTCTTGCTCTTTTTGAGGAGGTCCCCGTTTTGGAGACACACCCCCACTCGGGGTTGCTAAGATGTGGGGTCGATTGTTTTGACAACTCGGTCACAACTCGGTGCGGCCGCCGTACCCTCTCGAGACGAACCCTGGCAGGCGCCCTCTCGGATGGATGCAGAGATCGTGGATTAAAAGATGACAACTGGGGAAGGGGGCCCTCGGGCTGGATGGTTGCAAAGGGAAATGATTGAACACCACCCATGTTTGGGGCCGCCCTATGTTTCGTCGGACCCTACTCCGACGTCAACTGACTGATTGATTCTGAGTATACACCCGGTATGAGTTGTTTTGTTTCTTGTTGTTTTCCTTTTTTTTTCCGGTAGCCATTCATGTATATGCTTTGTGTGTATAGATGCATGTTTGCACTTGCACGGCCTTGTACAATTCATATATGCACATTGAACCTTCCTGAAGTCCAGTGTGAGGTTGTTCCAGGCCGAGGCTACAAGGGGGACTGTCAACGATTTGAAGAGCTGGCAAAAGCATGTGCCATGCAGAAAGCGATCCAACACTAAGGCGTGAGAACCCTCCAACGCATTTGGAGTTACTAAAAGATCAGGTGCGTTGGTTTTCAGCCGACAAATGCGGTAACAGATTAGCCCAGCCCAGCCGTATTTTGTGGTCGAAGCCCACAAATCGCGGGTCTCGGCATGAGGGAAGGCGTTTGCGGCCGTGCGCAGCTTTAGCTATGGTACAAGAAGCCAAGCACAAGCGGCATGTTTCACTGTCAGCCATCCTTCCCCCAGCTGCCCAAGTGACTTAGTTTCCTTGACTTCTTTTGCGCAATCTGAAGAGGGGGTCTACAATTGCCGTGAACCAGGCTTTCATTTGGCTAGTTTGACAGCTTGTGCCAAAATTTGCGCCACGTCCTCCATTTTTCCCTTTGGCAAAGCAGGGTAGCAAAGGGATAGTGTACAGGATCAAACAGAACACAGAAGGCTCTCGATGCATGCACAGTACCTTTGCGTTTGCCTCGTGGCAACTCCATCCATGCCAAACGGGCTCGCTTGCATTCGATATGCCGCCGCGGGTCCCAGAGGCAAGCCCGCCGAATGTCCGAAACTCTGATGGACCCAGTTTGTGGTTGCACCTGAAGGACGACCAAAAGGCATCCAGGCAATTCCATTGGGTGTGTCAGGCTAAACTGGATTCGGCCTGGCTTGTATTGGAGCCTCCTCTACTATTTATTTTTACCCGCATCCCTATCCCCAGGTTGAAAATGCTCATTTTGCCAGCATAATCTTGTTTGAATTCCATCAAGCAATATTGGCCCTGGCGCCGTAAGAAGGGATGGAAGCCCATGTTGGTATTAGTGGCTGGCAACGGCTTATTGCCAGTCCGTTTCATGTCAGTTGCAGGGCGAGAAGGGTGACTCGAGGCGGGTGGGAGCAGCGATGTGAATCTGAAAGCAGGCGTAAGAAGGACAACTTTGCAAGTAGAATTCGCATGGATTCGCATGAGGCAAGCTGAAAGCAGCAGTCTACTGGCCAAATCCCACTTTGCCGAATTAAAATCATTCGACATCAGGACCTTGAGCGTTTGACGAACAGTGGAAGTGGGCCTCGAATTCAGCCAGTAGGACAAACAAGTGCTTCCCTTTTCGGGCACTCAAAGCGGGCTGCCAAGATTCGAGTCTGCTGCTCGGCACACCCTTGTTGGGAACTCCCTGCAGTTTTGAGTTTTCCGTGCAGCCACAGCTGGTTTCAGGCCTAAGGCTGTCTCAAGAAGAGCTGAGATGAGCGGTTCGCTCAGGCGGGTCGCAAAGCTTCCCTTTGTCTCGGCCCGAGGCCTAGATGGGCTCAGATCACCGTGATCCACCGCCAGCGGTGTCTCACGTAGCCGCTATTGTGGGAAATAGATGACTTGCCTAAAAGTGTAAGACCTTTCATAGGAGGGCTTGGTTCGGTCTTCTTACAAAAGGGTTTCCAAGGGTTGAGTTTGTGCAGCCAGACTTTGGCCGGATCAGAAGGTCCGTAACAGCCTTTCTGAGCGTCTTTTTTTTTTGCTTTGACAAGCCACCGATAGAAGTTCTCAAAGTAGAGGACCCGGTAGCATTGATTGCTTTCCGTCGGCTTACCTTGAGGCACCAACCAAGATCAAGAAAGGGTTAAACATTGAGAAACTCCAAGGTGATGCTTTTGGGTATCACCCGAAATGCTGCGGACAGGGTGTAGGCACTCGGCTTTGGGCCAATTCGTTTGACTTGCAAGTTGCAAGGGCCTGAAGCACAGGATCTCTTTCTTTGTCCGGGAGCGGGGGAACTTGAGTATTTGACACCACGGTGAAATCCTGTTAGTCAATGCGACAAAACATGTCTCAAACATGTTTCAAACATGGGTTCAACATGACCCAAAAGTTGATCCTTCTCCTTAGCACCCCTGCCCCACCCGTTTCACCTGTCGTGATAAGCTCTTGGTCGGCCAGGTTGCAGTCCGCATACGGCCTGAGCCTCAGGCGCTCAGACAGCAGCCAGAACTACGAAAGGTTTATAGTCCCCTTTATATCCCTTTGCAGGAAAGGATTTTCCAGGCCAGTCACAGATGCAATTGGCTCCCTGCCCGCAGTAGGGTTGTTCCGAGCCTCAACATGATGAATCAGCACACGAACGTAGAACATTGGTGACCCCCTTTTCCCCTCGGCCTCTGAGTTTTCGGGTTGAATGGAAGCGTCTCGGTCCTAGGCCCTCCAGCGAAGAGCCCGCGGCACTTTGGGCCACTGAGAAGTCCCGAGTCTGCTGCAACCGGGGCTTCCTCCTGGAGGAGCCAAGGGCTGGCAGAATATGACGCGTGTGAGGCTTGGAGTTCATGGCAACTGGCTGTTTGGGCGTACTGCAGCATTGGACCAGTCCACAATGTTTATCATTGTGTGAATGCGAGTGGGACGCTTTTGAAAAAGGATCATTTTCAGACATAGAGCCTTTCAGTGTCCAAGTGCCTCGTAAGGGGGCACCTTGACCTCGATTAACCCATCGAAACAAATCCTGAAGGCCTACTTGACTCAGACCCTTTTGGTTTGACACGATCACAGATGAGCATGTTCATCCATATCGAGTTGGACCCCGTTGTTAGGGATGGCTTTAAGAGGCCGTGCCTCACGCCATGACAAGAAACTAGCCGTCCCTTATTCTCCCAATGGACAAGAAATTAGCGGTTGTTCCTCCTGAGAGGGTCCATCCGTTGCGGGAATCCGAAACAGCGCGAGGAGTACGAGTTCTCGCGGGTCTTCGGCCCGGAGGAAGACAACCAGCGCCTCTTTGCCCAGCTGCAGGCGTGCTTGCCTGCTGACATCTATTCAAGTGGACGAAGAAACCATACGAATTTGTGTGGTGTGTCAAGGCCCTGTATAGAAAACGTCACAAGCCTCTGGCTACAGAGTAATCATGTTTGGGTAAGGCAATGATGCAACATGGCGCAGAATGAGGGTAGATAATTTCCTTGGGCGGATTCTTTCGGCAGTGTTCAATGGTCAAGTTTCTATTTTACAGCAACCGCGGAAGTGAACTTGATAAGATGACCCCCCCTGGCGGCCAAATATTGGCCGCTGTCTCCCTCATAGTTATCATTGCTGGCAGGGCCCCGCCATCACCGACAGCATCTTTGCAGGGGTGAACGAGACCCTGTTTGCCTATGGCCAGCCGGGCCTACAGCAATGCGCGGGAAACGTGAATGTTGTTGGCCTTTCACCCGCAGTTCACAATGAAAAATGCGGACATGACATGGTGACACTCTCAGTCAAGCACAGCAAGCTGGCCCACTATGTACAGTTGCCAGTGGTTTGAGATACTCAGCTGTGAAAAGCACATTGGCACTGACTGAGGACAGGAAGTGGCAAGACTCACACTATTTTCGGAAGCTACTCGGCTTGCACGGTAACACATATTGCCAATAATATATGTCTGAGACGTACTCATGATGGGAATAGGAGTCGACCAGTGCAAAGACTCAGCCCACACCATGAACAAGCAGCTACCTGCCCAAGGGTTATGAGCAGATACTGCTGGGGATCAAGGTTAGTCACAAAGATTAGCGCTCAGGCGCATCTTCCCCGGGCCTGCTGGAGCTTTTTGTGCAGCAGGTCTTCGACACTGCATCTCTCCGTGCCGGCAGCGCAGTACACGCCTGCTGCCCCTCGGATGCGTTTCGTCCAGGCAGGGGGTCCTTGTTTTATCATAAATACTTGTTGGACAGAATTTGAACATAGCCCTTTTGGGCAATTTTCGGATTCATATGTTTTTGTCAGGGTGTTGAATTCATGAAGGGAGAGCATAAGCACCCCTCGAGCTTGTCGGCGGATTCCGGGGCCTCTTTGAAAGGCTTTCCATTAGTGGCCTTCCGTGAGCTTCCATGTTGGCCAAAGAAAGGGGGGGAATTCACATGTGTCTTGCTTCATTAATGTTGACCTTTGCTCCCCACCGTGTCCATCCCACATCCTCATACGACATCCTCATACGCGAGGGAAATTCATTACCAAGCAATTTCCCAAATCGGACCAAGTACAGTTGGTACTGAACCCTTTAGGTGCCGAGGCCGACAGTTCAATTCCCGCCGACTTCGTCCGCTGCTCTTCGGGCTCACTCAAGCGAGAATGAGAGACTCTGAGGCTACGAGGTGCTCGGAGATTCTCTGACCGACCTGATTGCGGCTCGACAAAGATGCGAGTGACCCAAGTTTGGGCTACCGGGACACCTTGTTGGCCGTACCTGACCCTTTCTAGTTTGCAGCAGTGGGTGCTGTTCAAGCATAAATCAGCGGCAAGCGATGAACACGTGGGGCAGGAGTAGAACCACCCAGATACGGGACATGGGAAACCACCCGGGGGTTGGTTTTGATCCGACGGTGAGACGGCTTTGCAAGGATCCGGATTTTCACCAGGGGTCCACAAATGTGAGTTGCGTTCAGGAGGTCTTTCTGCTGTGTTTTTTTTTTCAGCGTTCTCTTCAGTACCGGCAGTGCCGAGTGGGGGTTAACATGCGGGGTTGTCCAAACGCTTGGGCCCCATTGAGTGCGTTGAAAGGGACATCCTAACAAGAAACTCTGTGAAACAGCCATCTCTCGAACTGGCTGAGGATTCGTCAGCTTTGGAGGCAGAAGGACCAACCCGAAGTGACGGTGGCGTGTCTCCACATCAAGGTTTGATTTCGTTGCATGGCGCTTGGAACAATGCATGGGTACTTCCGGTCAGCGCACAGCTTGTGTCACGCATGATTCGTGTGGCTTGGCAGAGGAGCTTTATGCGAAGATGACGTTGTTCACGATGAGCTCTTCATCAAAACGCAGCGGTGTCGCTACCAGCTTCTTGGGCCTGTGATGTCGTTTCCACCGATGGGGTTGCTCCTCCCTTGGCAGCGCTTTGCTGGCATTGGCTTATTAACTGTCCGATTGAGTTTCAAGCGCTTGGCCATTGTGTACATAATACATTCAATGTCCCTATTGTCTATTTGGCCTTGGCATGAACAATGTCATTGAGGGAACAGGACTGTTGCGGCAGCCACAGCCAACAGTAGTCAACGTTTGCTCCTACTATGTCAACTGCAGATCAAAGTACGGAACAGGACATGGATATGTTTGAAGCTCACTTGCATGAGCTGAAATGGAGGATCTGCTCTTGAACAGTTTTTGGATCTCTCCTGCTAGCTCACCCGATCCGTCCCCCTCAACCCCTGTGTGTACAATTCCAGAGTACCAGACTTGAGCCGCGCCAACGGAGTACTTTGTGAATGGACTGCTGGGCGTCAACAGCTACCTCATCCCCCTAAAGTTTACCAAGGCCCCCTACCCCCCAAACTTTCGACCCAAACCGACTGCAACCTCATGCCCCTCGACCCCCGAACCCCTCAACTCAAAACCCTCCCCCCAAAACCCTCACCCCGTCACCCCGTCACCCAACTCATCCCTTAGGATCTGCCGAGTCCCCAGCGCCGAGCTCTGCCTGCGCCTGCTGCGCTCCGCCGCGCGCAGGCGCTCCTGCGGCGCCTCGGGCTTTGCACATGGAGCACAGCTTAAGATGTTTGAGGTGAATGTGGCATGTTTGGTGTTGGACGGGGTGGTTGGTTAGGGGAAAAGGGGCCGGAGGAACAATGAAGCAGCAACAAGGTTAGTTTGGGCCTTCGTTGGCCACTCCACTGGAAGCCAGAACTTGACCATGCATGGGGGCCTTCTAAGATGGGCATCCCCCCGAAATGTTGCTTGATCTTGTTGCCGCTGCCTTTTGGTTTTCGAACGGCAACACTAAACAATAATAATAATTGTCTTTTACGGAATGTTCTTCTGGTGCTGTTTTCACTAAACAGGGAGCGAGGCATCCCTTTGGTTCTCTGAAAAGGGTCAACATGCGGCGGCTCTTTGGTTGGATCTTGACAATGTGGACTTTTTGTTTGAATATGTGTGTCTTCAACCAAGAGGAACGAGCCAGTAGAGTGTCTGCGCAGGGGGGAGGCAATGCAAATGAACCTGACTGCAAATGCCCGTGACTGTCACCCTGGATTCACACTCCCTGGCAGCTTTCTAGGAGCTTTGGCTTGAGTGGGGATTGCGTTGTAGGCAGTTTCTTGAGCCTTGAGGTGCGATTTGGAGACTTGCTACAAGACATGGAGCTTTTGAGTATTTTGCTGCTGGATGCCCCAGAGCGTACAGAGCACAAGAGGGCATCTTTGGTTCTTAGTATGAAGCTATGCTTTTTGTGATGGCATTTGTTTGCTTGTTTTTGAGGATCTCACTTGATCATAGCGCAGTCTCATCCTGTATATATATATATATGTTCCAGGCCGTGGACCCCCCCCCCCCCCCCCCCCCCCCCCCCCCCCTGTGTGGGGTGGGTGGTGGGGTGGTGGGGTGGTGGGGTGGTGGGGTGGTGGGGTGGTGGGGTGGTGGGGTGGTTGGGTGGTTGGGTGGTGGTTGGGTGGTTGGGTGGTTGGGTGTGGTTCGGAGTTGGTTTAGCCTTGGTGGGTTGGTTTAGGGTTGGTTCAGGGTTGGTTCAGGGTTGGTTTGCGGTGGGTTTCGGGTGGGTTTGGGTTTTGGGTTGATTTAGGCTTAGGGTTGGGGTTAAGGAGGGGTTGCAGGGTGGTTTGGTTTAGGGTAGGATGTTGCGAGAGGTGCGGGGGTGTTGGTTCACGGGGTGAAAGGGGGTCTGGGACCGAAGCTGCAGGGCTCGCACGGTACTGGACAGCATCCCCAGCATTGCCAGCATCATCCCCAAGATGCGGATGATGCGGGGGAATGGGGGGACCATACCATTGGGGGGGGGGGGGGGGTACGTGGCCCAGGGACTGGTACATATATAGACGTGCTGGTGCGTGTTGGGTTCCAGCGAATGCAGGCGTTGCCCTCCAGCTTGTTTGTTCTAGGGTTTGTTTCCGCATGCGATGACCGTCTGTTTGACAGGTGTCAAAGGGCACACCAAGCATTACTGGAGGCCAAACAACAGATATGGGATCCCTGTGCACATGCTGGAGAGGACACCAACCATAACCTTTGCATTTGGAGTCATCACAGTTTCGGCACCTTGAAGATGCTGTCGCCTCAGGTGTGTCCTCGGTGAACGGCGACTCCTCGAGGCAAGAACGGAATATCTAACCTGGCATTTTCAAGCACAACACATGCGACAAATGCATACATGTTTCCTCTTGTTGCTGAACAAGTGCCCCCCCAAATTCAAGCTCCAATCGGGTGGTGACCTTGGTTGCAAATGTTGACTTAGTTGAAAAGGGGAGGCCCCAAGTTTGTTCATTCTAGTGAAAAACGTTGCTTCCTGGTTTGGGACAAATTTCTTGTTAAGACCAGTTCAAACCTTGCTCTCAGAACCAAGCGTTGGTGGATGTTGAGCGCTGCCCATATGCTTTGGGTTAAGTGACAGCATAGAGTGGCTGAGGCTGGCGTTTCCTGCCTCGTTTCACAGGGAAGCAACAGGCATGGCCCATCACGCAGTCAGACTGTCGTGAGGTCCATACAAATGCTACAGACGTGTGTGTGTGTGTGTAGTGAAATCGCTTGTGAATTGATTCAATCATTACCTATGCATGAGTGAGTAAGTCGCGTTTGAATTGGTGCTTGTTTTTTTGATGGCCAGTCAGTTTCACTTCACACTGAGCTGGAGTCCAATTTAAATGTCAGCCGCTTGGCATTTTTTATGCTGCGAGGATTGGAAATGCCTGAGCCTGCGTGTCACGTGTGATAAACTTGCCACATACCTGTGATGCTGTTGTGCTTCCTTGTAGGATCGTTCATTGCCATTTTGCGAGATATGTTCAGTTTGTGATTCTTCCAGTGTCTGCATTCTTGTCAGTTTGTGAGCTGCACTTTTTTGGGCAGATGTCATCAAGCTACATGAGCCCGAGCCCTGCGAGGTCTCATGCTATCGTGCAGCTCTTCGTTCAGACGCCTTGAAGCAATCAAGTCCTGATAGGTCCTGATACAGTTGGGTTGGGACGCTTTGCAGACCCCATGAGGAGTCAATGAGCACTTTGAAAGGGGCCTAACAAGGGGAAGTGCCAATTGATCCCTACAGCTACAAGTCTCAGACTGTCAATGGCATAAATCTGTTGGAGTAAACCTAGCAGCCATGGTTGATTCAACACAGAAGCAAGGTGAATACCACGAATGAGTTTCTCGTCTTACAAGAGCCGACTTCCTGGTGCTCGGTTTCAGTCACATAGCAATCGGTTTCCTTGATTTGCTTACTCTGACGATTCGGTTTCCTGGTTGGATTCCTATGATCTATACTCTACTCCCCAGAATCACGGAACCTGAGCGGGCGTTCGGGTTCTGTGGTCTTTCCTGTTTTCCAAGGAACCCCTGCGAGCCTCCCATGGCCAGCATCGGCACCTTGACGTTGGTGGATCTCGCCGGGAGTGAGAAGGCGCGGTTGAGGGATCGTGGGGCGAGGACCCTGGCCCCAACAAGAAGTAACCCAAAGCGCATCGGAGGCACATGGAGCCACACCAGTTAGCAGAGGCACACTAGTTAGCACATCAGGGGCATACTCACGGGTGCAAGGGTCCACAGAGGCTAGGGAACTAGAATGGAGCTGTGGCGTTCCCCATGAGACATACCCTTGCTGGGCACTACATTAAACCAACAAAGACGGGTGCCAATGCTTGGGGACCGTGTAAAGGAATTCCAAGAGGAACCAGCCGCATTACCAACCTGCCCTGGTACTGGTTCATTGGGATAATCCCAACCCAAGCCTTATGCGAGGCCGTACTTGCTGTGGTTTGGGTTGTTAGGGGTGGTAGTAGTCTGTGAGCTGAAGGAGAGCAACATATTGACCAGTCATTCTGAATGTTGCTATGGTGACCTTGTGACATGTCAAGTATGTTGCCGTCTGACAATGTCCACATTGGATGATTCAGGTGAGTGTTTCGATGCGTTTGTTGGTGAGCTTCTTGGAGTTGGACCCAACCACTTGGCAACATGTTTTCTACCTGCTAGCTACCGTTTTCGGAGCCTTGCCAAAAGGGCTGGATTCATCGACACATCAAGTCCATGAACGCTGAGTGCTCCACATCGGTAGCGGCTTTCTTTCAAGAGAGCAAATTCAGGGGTTCAGTTGGTTGTCAGTCCGTTCAAGCGACTTCGACGAAGCTTTTGCCCGTTTGGGTGCCGATTGGAGTCACAAAGCTAGAGCAAAGAACGGACCCCGTTTGGCGGCTCAAACAAGCAGCATTTGCGGTTGCCAGGGCCTTGTTTGAACATGTCGCTATTTGAGGAACCCTCCTTTTGTTTTCCCTTTAAAGGAGAGGAGCCGGTTGCAACAAATGTTGCACCGGTCTCCTACTTCCGCCGCCAGGAGCATGAGAACCCCTCCCTGCACGGCCGCAAGAGCGCGCGCCTGCTGAACACCTCCCTTTGCTCCCTGAACCGCCTGCTGCGGAAGCTCCAGGCACAGCAAGAGGCGGTTGTGTAGGCTCAAAGCAGCATTCCGAGCAGGCGTTTTTTTTGATTGGACATGTGTTTGACTCGTTGCAAGGATGGTCCAAGTCAATACTTGAATAGATAAAAGATTCTTGGGAAAGGCCTTAGTAGGATGGCCTTCATCCTGGATGTATCCATGGCAGGACATGCCCGTATATCCGGGACCCCAATGAGGCTGCAAACGGGATTCGCGTCGAATATGGGTAACGTTGACATGTGGCTTAGGAACCCGCACTTAGAAAACCGGCGAAAAGGATTTAGCATCCGGCAAGGGTTTGCAATGTTTGCAAACGAGCCTGGCCCTTGCCGACAGAGCTATGCAGACACCCAACCTGAAGGGGGCCTTCGACGGCTCAGATGCCGAATGCGCGGGTCAAAACTTGGCCAATAGAGATTGTCGAGGATTTAAGCGGTGAGCATGACTTATGGCCGAGCATCCCCCAAGGAGTTTGACATGGCTCATGTTGCTGGGTTCTTCATGGGAATGTCTGCAGAATTGCGTATTCGTGCATCTTGAAGGAGACCATGACCGGGGAAAATAGAGTGATCACATGTGTTGATGCCCCGGACCAGCTTTCAGGCCAAGCTTGTAAATGTAGTCTTTCCCGGTTCTTCCAGTTTGGGCAACTTATAGCGACCACCTTGCCCATAATGAAAGGATCCCTAATGTTCGATTCACACATTGTTACGACTATCCCAGACGAACAGTCTTTGGGATTCATCATATCCTTTGTTTTTGTTGCCATGTTTGATTCGATATGAGTTCATGAGTACCCTGCACCTGACACTCTGCATGCCAAGGAGGATTTATCATTCAACCCCTTTGTTTGGACAAAAATAACCGCTAGAAGTGCAGCAAACCTCTGTGAGTTGGGCCCTAATTTTTGACAAGGAACCCTGCACGCCAAGTGCTGACTTGACCTTCCTTCGCCATTTGCCTTGGCAGACCGGCTGCCTCGACGAATCGGAGCGGCGGCAACTTAGCAGCAAAAACTGGTGGGGGCACAGGAGAACCCATTGCATGGGTTTGTGGGGGGTGCAGGTTTACAGTAGCATTTTTGTTGGTGATGCCACGGGAATGAATCAATGGCGCACGATATCCCTGCAATGGCTGGCTGGCCCCATGCAGCCATTGAAGAATCTCTATGCGTTTGATTTGATATTCAAGGGCTTCACCCCACAGGTGCGGTCAGGCAGCCAGAGACAAGGGATGTAGACAGACAGAGACAGGGACACCAAGACTATCAAATGCAAGAAAGTCGCACCGTTTCAAGAGTGGTCCTCCCCACTCATTTAGAGGGATGTGTGTTTCTTTGTTCCCATGGCTGGTCCCTGTTGCAGCTGGACTATCTGATGCCAAATTTCAAGCGTAAATGCAGGTCCTGCATTCCTGGCTGGTAGCGAATGGGCCATATTCAGGCTTTGGGTTGCCCGATCCACTGACAGTCTGATGATAGAAGTGATACAACAACTTGATCCCAGGGAAATCGGGAGTATAAGCAGCAGATTCATCTACTTGAACCCCAGTCATGATTGTTTTTCGATTACTTGTAATTTGCCCCCCATTGACCGGCCAAAGATTAGCTTTCTTTGGCTCAGGCGGGACCCAGTAATGCAGTGTATCAGTGTATCCCAGTCGCCGGTATGGTGCGCAACCAGGAATTGTAGTCTTAAAAGGGTGGTTACCTTGCTTACCCACTTACCCGTCGTATGTGTTTTGAGGGTACCCTTCTTCAGGCCATTTTTGAAGGGAAGCCAAGGGAAACTGCATTATTTTTGCTTGGACACCCGCCTAAAGAGGGTAGATGGTTAATGCGTAGGCAGAGTGTCCTGAACAAGTGCCTCTGGGAGTACTTGCGCCCCGGCTGCGGCATCGCCCTCATCTTCTGCGTCAACCCCTCGCTAGGGCCTCGGATGGCCTTGGCTGAATTGCGGTGCGAATCCTGGGAGGGACGACTTGGCTGCAGGTACTCCAACCCTTTTTGGGTTCCATGTGAATTTGCGGGGGAGTACCATTCCCTACATGGGGAGGGGCAGGGATCACTTTGGAGCCGTAGCCTGATAAATGCCCGTGTGCCTTCAACTACAGTTGCTGTATGACGCACACACTCACGGCAGTCAACGGTCTGTGATTGGAGGCTTTGAGTTGACAGCTTGTGCTGGCAAAACTGAAGCTGGTTTCTTTGAGGCCCTCATGCCGAATTAGGGATCAGTAACAGGTGTGCAAAAGACGGCCATCACCCCCTGTCTGTGAACACCGGCCGATAGTTGCCTTCACGCAAAACAAGATAGAACTATGAACCTATTGCCAACTCAAGTTGGAGGTGGTTCAGAGGCACCTCCCCTTTACATTCTATTGTCAAGCGCATGTCCAGCAAACATGAACAGCCAAAATACGCCCATGGAAGGCTGTAATTTGCCGAGCTCATAAGTAACGTTTGGTTTGAGGTTGTCCACGAAGAGGGATCCTTCATAAGGACTAGCATGTGCAACATCTCTTTGTGTAAATTGGATGTGGTCAAAAACCACGCCAAAGTGCGATTGCGGGTTGCAAGCCCCAACTTTTCGTGTGAGCCAGGGGGCGCCCTCACTTGCAAGAGTTCGGAGCTTCGGGTGTTGAAACTATCCTAACAGAAGCAGATGTAGACCAACAGAAAGCCCGGCTGGCTGAATCTCCCATGGCTGAAGGGCAGGCTGAGGTGATCATGACATTTGTGGGCAAGTAGCAGTTTTGCATAGGGAGATTCAACTGTTGTTAGGGAACCACACCTGGGAAGCTCTGACAAGGCGGTGTATCTGGCTGCGTGAATTAGCTTTGTCTCCAAATGGGCTTGACCCGCAAAAAAATCAGTTTGCTTCCTTTGGTTTGCCTTGGTTCTCCTTACGGGTAGCCTCAAAAGATGCACACTAGAGCCTTAGAGCTGGGACCCATGGCCAAACCACCGCACGCAAGGCTGCAGCACCGTGCTGCCAGCCTTTCCACCTTGGCCATGGCCACGGACCGGATGCCGATCTGAAGACACCAGCCTCCTCGGATGTGGGCCCTTTTTGGGGATGGCTCAAAGGGTCCCCCGATTTGGGGACATACTCTTGTGTGGGCTTGTTTCTGCTCGTTTTGTGCTGGCTGGAATCTGTCATGGGATATTGTCACGTATGTTCGCTTGGCTTGAGCGAACTGGTTGTGTTGGAGTGAGTGACATGAGAAGGGTGTGTAAACGCTTCTTGAGGCGACCAGGAGGCTGGTCATTAACTTTTTGTGAAAAACCGCTGAAAAAGCTTTCCCACATGGCGGCCATGACACGGCTGAACATGATTGGCCGCTCTCAGATGCCCGGCTTCCTCTTGGTTTCCTGTTTGCTAGTGCAAGCCACCCAAACAAGCCTCCTCACCGTTGATGGAGCCTTCTTTCGGGTGATTCCTTTGTTTCATGTTGTGAATCATAGAGGGGACGAGCAGACCATTTTGCAGCGAAGCGCAACGAACTTTCCAGGCACCAGGCAAAGGGATGCGTGCAGTGTCCTCCCGACAAAAGTGGAACACCTCAGAAGGTTGCAGGCGGAAGCTTTTGCCATTGGATCCCTGGACATTTCGGTTTTGGTTTCTTTCTTTAAACACGTTTCTGGTAGTTGTGCGAAGATGCAAGTCTTCTTTGTGAAGAGCGAGGCATGCTTTGTGTTTTGGACTGTTGTGCTTGGGGAAGACAAGTTCAACGATTGAGATGTACCTACTGGTGCTTGTGGCTCGACTAGTGCTACTGAAAGAATCGGCCTTCATGGCATCAGCGCTTTCAGACGCAGTGGAGGGTCGAATAAACTCCACTACACATCGTACTAAAGACTCAGGTGGTCCATGTGTAAGGAATCAAGTTGTATTGATGATGACGCGCCCTGATTCACCAGACACATGCCGACATCGGCTAGGCAAACAACGCACGCGGGAGAGTGTCGTGCTGCCAGCTGGCTGCCGTCAGGACAGCAAGCTGATCCACAGCCAACGCAAATGCCAGTACATCCAGCTAAGCCCGCATACTCCACATGAGACCATCCGTCAGGCGCGGAGGGAAGAAAAGGGATCCTGTTGTAAGCTCAAGGGGAGGTGAACGACATCGTGTTTGTATTCTGGTTTTCTTGGGGAGCCTTTGTCCAGGCCTGCGAACAGTTGAGCCTTATTTGACTCAGATTGTTGTTTTGATTTGAATTTGAGCGCTCAGCTAATCACTGTGTACGATTGTTTCTCCGCCACGATGTACGATCATATGTGTACGTACTCTGTCTCATTTTTGGTTGTTGCATGCTCAAGTTCCAACTGAGAAAGGTCACTTCCCGTTATGGAGACGGCAGGTCACGACGTTTGATGTCGGGTCACATCGTAACAAAATATATGTTCACAGCAAAATTCAAAGTTCACAACGGCGGGTAAGCAAAACATTCGAGTCATCGGCTGGCTTTGCATTCCTCGCCAATCAGTCAACTGGCAATGAATTCGAGCCGCAATTATATTTTGTGTGTTGAATCATTTCTCTTTGACCGCGGTGAACATTAGAGAACACTGCTTGACCTGTTGACATCACGCTAGGTTCAGAAAAGCTTATGTGTGGAGTTAGTCATGTTTGGAGCAAAGCATGAAGCCGCACAAGTTCAACCCACAGATTTGGCGCCACAAGCCATGCGATTGATTGTATTCTGCAGGAGTTTTGTCATCTTTGTGGCATCCTCCATTTCAGTACTGCGGACCATTCACCCTGCAGTTGTTCAACGTGCTTTTGAGTGCACCCAGAACCCTTCCAAGATGAAATGCCGAAGTCGGGTGTAGTAAACGCTAACGCTTGGCTTGCTTGCACAACATCGTAACGCACACCCACATTTGTTGAAAACAGCCCATTTGATCGCACTTATCAAGCACTTTACATATTTTGCAAAGTTACAATTTGCATAAAAGGGGGGCAAGTGAGGAGACGGGTACCCCCTGAAGAGCACCTGAGGATGATTTGATGTAGAGTGCACGCCACCTTCTGAGCTGTGAACTCACTCGTCCAAAGCCGACCTTCGTGCCCTTTGGGTTGATTCATGTCTTGGGGCCCTTTTGGATTCAAAGAGAAGGCCGGAAGGAAACCGCTGGGAGCTGCAGGTGCCCTCCAGTCCTTCCCCTCGAGGCCTCGGCTTGGGGGATGTGGGAAGCTGGCAACCGGAGCATCACCGGAACCTGAGAGCCTTCGCGCTGCTCAGCCGGTGTGAGTCAGATTTCACCATTGAAATAGCTGGTTCCGCACCCCCGATCAGCTAATCCGAATTGAGCACAACATGTCCAACCCTATGAAAGGGATCTGCCCAGGAAGGACATAAAATGACCAACACACCTGCTAGATAATAGGTTAGACATGGCGCGCGATGCGCCTCCGTAGCAAAGGTAGACCTCTGCATTTCAACGAGCTCCGGATGCGTGGCCGAAGTCGGCTGGAGCCACAAGTTACTTGGCAATGGTTATAAAGTTCCAATACTTCCAACAGTTTAAATTTGGATACTGACAACCGTGTTCTCAATGGGTGGAAGGGGTTTGAAATTGGGTGAGATGGAATGCAATTACACATGTTCCTATTTGTCAACCCCCATTTTGAGATGAGTATTCCGCCCGGCCGGTTCGAGCCATACCCCCCACTAGGTAGTTGACAACACCTGAGCCGTCCCTGTCATTGCGAGAGATGGGCCAACGGCAGAATGCTCCTACATGAAGATGCCGCGCGAGATGTGGCTCAAGATATCTTGTCAGGACATGTTTGTGCAGCAGCGTGAAAGGGTGGTCCGGGATGTTTGTTCGTGAGTTCTCCGTTGCCTGTTTGGGGGTTGACCACTGCTGATGAAAGTCCCGAGCATAGTGGGTTAACCCATTTGCTACCTGACGGTGCTTAAGTTAGACTGTTCACATCAAGATAGCGGGTATAGCCGGATGTTTGCCAAGCAAATGTATCCAGAGTCCCAGAAGTTTTGGTCCAGTGCAACTTCTTCATCCCGGCACAGATGTATCAAGTCAATGTCGCGTTGCCAAGTGGAAAAAGGAAATGCCTGACAGTTCCGCAATCCTCCCAAGTCGGGGACCTGAGGATTCTGGCCCAGAGATCCTTTCATCAGGGCTCCCTCCAGCTGCTGACTGCGGAGGGCTGTTTGCTGGCTGACACCGAATCAGTGGCAGGGTTGCAAGACAAAGGCGACCTTACTGCGATCGTGTGTGAAACGAAAGTAGCGGCAAATGGAGGACTGGGGTTTGGTATGCCGACCGATCCAATGGGCGTACTGGTTGGATTCAGCAAAATTTGATGGATGTGGCGTATTTTTGACTGGGTTCCAATTTTAGGGTTCATGCTTGTGAGCCATACGCGCCATACGCACATGGATGTGTTTAAAAGTGGAGAAGCATCCTGAGAAGAATATGTTATACACGGTTCGGCAAACTTTTGGGATTCTTGCTTTTGAGACACACGTAGATGATCCGTAGATGTTGTTTGTGAGACTCTTAAGCAACACATGACTTTGTGTGATATGAGCCAAGGGTGTTCACCAACCTACCATGAGGTGCACATTGTATACAGTCGAAAGCATGGTTCTTGATCCCCTGAAGGCGAACCGGTCCAATCTGGGCTTTTTGTGTTTCGATGACCACGCATCTCAAGTTTCTAGTGACTAGTACGATACTAGTATGAACTCTGCCACAAATAGGTGTGGGTTTATCCCAGTCTCTTCGGGACTTTGGTTTAGTGTGAGTACTATCTGGTCGGCAGTTTCGAATTCTTACTGTTTCCACCCCAGAAATCAGATGCCGTCTGATTATTTTGGGATAGGTGGCCCAATCACGCAAAGCCATGTGACAATGTGCCCCCTGGAGGAGCATTTGCCTCGTGGGTCTCTGGAGGTGATCGGCCCCTGACATGGGGTGATCCAAACTCCGGTAGTGACAGCTCTGACGTCAGCTTTGGTAAGCTGCAACAGGTACGCGGCACCAAGTGGGGTTTTGACGAGTTTGGAGCATTTGCTGCAATTCTGGCAGATGGTTCACTCGTGACATGGGGCGCTGCCGGTGCTGGCGGTGACAGTTCGGCGGTAAGAGATCAGCTCCGGAATGTGAAGCAGGTTCAGGCTGCGCATAACGCGTTTGCTGCAATCCTAGCAGATGGTTCAGTCGTTACGTGGGGATGTCAAACCGCTGGAGGCAACAGCTATGCAGTCAAAGATCAGCTGAGGAATGTGCTGCAAATTCAGGCTGCAGACTGCGCATTTGCTGCGATCTTGGCAGACGGTTCAGTGGTTTCATGGGGCGATATAGACTTTGGTGGCAACAGTTCCCAGGTCCAAGGTCAGCTCAAGAATGTGCGGCAGGTACAGGCTACAAGTGCGGCGTTTGCTGCTATCCTGGAGGATGGATCGGTTGTTACATGGGGCGATCCAGACCATGGCGGCGACAGCTCCGCAGTCCAAGATCAACTCAAGGCTGTGCAGCGGGTTCAGGCCACAAGGGAGGCTTTTGCTGCCCTGCTAGCTGATGGATCGGTTGTTACATGGGGAGATCCAGATCACGGCGGTGACAGCTCAGCAGTTCAAGAACAGCTTCAGGATGTGCAGCAGGTTCAGGCCACAGCGTGGGCATTTGCCGCGCTTTTGGGAGACGGATCCGTCGTTACCTGGGGCAATGGCCTATTTGGTGGTAACAGCTCTCAAGCCCAAGACCACCTCCAGCACGTGCAGCGAATACAAGCCTCAGAGTGCGCATTTGCTGCCATCCTGGCGGATGGCTCGATTGTGACATGGGGCCATCCATATTATGGCGGTGACAGTTCTGAAGTTCAAGCGCAGCTGAGGGCCGTCCAGCATGTCCAGGCCACACAGTTTGCCTTTGCCGCCATCCTGGCAGACGGTCGCGTCGTTTCATGGGGGAATCCAGACCGCGGCGGGGACAGCTCTCAGGTGCAAGATGGACTAAATAATGTGCAACAACTTCAAGCGTCATGCCACTGGACTTTGCTGAACATGTTTTTCCTCAACAGTTGTAAAGAATAATCCACCATGTGGGGATGATGTTGTATTTTCCCAATAGTTATTCCACCTCATTTGCTTCACAGTTTTTGTTTTATTATTTTTTCCGGACCACTCAGCCACCGCAAATCCAAGGCAGCAAATTTGCTGCCATCCTAGCGGATGGATCGGTGGTTGCATGGGGCCAAACCCGATACGGTGACAGAGTCCATTGCCGGATGCCGGCGCCATGACGCTACCGGATGCATATCGAAATTGGGATTGACGCGAGCTGGGTCCATTGTTATCTGCAACGACACCACCCTGGAATTTGACCAAGATACCCCCGTAAAGCGGTGCAGATCTTGGGGTGGGCTGGGCATTTCTCCCGGGTTGCTTTTCAAAAGATCAGATGCGCGGTCCACCTGCAGGGAAAATTATTGTGGAATATCATCGCGCTTGAATCCCCGTTGTGATTTGATATCACGCCAGACAATTGCACGACGCCTCATGCTTTTTGGGAGAACTCTGTGTTCGTGTTAGTTTCTTATCGTTGGTGATGTTCATGTTGAATGGCTAACAACGCCTTTCTCGTTGGATAAGTGACCGTGCCCATTTCCCTCGAGCTACGCCCTTTTGCTTGTTGTTGAAGCGTCCACCCTGTTGTTGGTATAGTTGCTGTTTTGCTTGGTTAAATGTAACGCATTGTTTTGGTCAATTCGTGCCAATAATGCTTCAATCCCAGTTTGCTGGTCAAATCATTCACCAGCCGTTCACAAAAGCCTCTACACACCTGAGATTTCTTCTGCGATAATTCTACATCGATTCTACCTCTTAAGGTTCACTGAATGTGGGCTAGAATTGACTATGCTTTTTGGGTGTGGGGGGTGTTGGGCAGAAACACAGAAGTAGACAGCCTGAGAAGAATGGGCAATGGTTTGAATTGTTGCACAGGTATCGCTTGCAAGGAGCAACTCTAGGGGATACGTACAGTACGTGTTTGGTAGAGCGAGAGAGAGAGAGAAAGAAAGAAAGACGGAAGGAGAGAGAGGTGTATATGCATGGAGAGAGAGAGAGAGAGAGAGGAAAACACAAAGAGAGAGACAGAGAGAGAGAGGGAGACAGAGAGGAAAAGAGAGAGAGAGAGATAGAAAGAGAAAGATAGCATGGTAGTAGCGATAATGAGAGACAAAGAGAAAGAACACAGTCAAGGGAGGAGAGAAAGGGCAAGAAAGGTAGAGAAAGGGCAAGAAAGGTAGAGAAAGAGAGAGAGAGAGACGGACATACAAAGGGAGATGAAGGGCAAGAACAGGCGATACAGAGAGAGAGAGAGAGAGAGAGACAGAGAGAGAGAGAGAGGACCTCAACCCAATTCTTTCGGAAGAGGGCAGCCCTTGACGTGGCCTGAGCCTCACTTTCACTGCCATCCCTGCTTGTCGGTTGATCCTTGAAGCATTTCCTTCAGACGATTGGCTTTTCGGCAGGAACACCGGCTCCGCCGCCGCGGAGCGCGGAGACCCCGAGGCTCGGGTCTCTTATTTGAGGCATCAGCGGCATCAGCGGCTGATCCCAGATTGTGTTTAGCTCAAAGCTTCCGATGTCGCAGCTAGAGCAAGGCTGCCCTCTTTCCAATAATGGAAGTGGACAAAGGACCTGTCTGCTGCGATGATGGTAGTCCACTAAAGCTACATCCGTAGAACCTTCTTAGGAGGTTCTGATCGTATGGTTCTGAGGACCTTGAGCTCTGGTCAGAACATCACTGGCAGTTTGCATGTGGATTTCAGCCTGATGTGGAGGGTTGATAAAGATAATCAGGTGCGCTGTTTGCCGCCTGGGTTATTATTTTGTGTGGCCTACAAGGAGGTTCCCGAGAAGGGTTGTCAATCCCTGAGCCGGTTCTGACACATGGGGCTTTGAAGGCGGGCCAATGGACAAGTCAGCCGCTGGAACAGGCGCCCTGCTGGGATTACCTGCACCTCCCCACGCCAGGCTTGGGGACATGAGAGTTCCTTGGAGGTCCAGAGTTGCCAATTTTGCCCCTTTCTCAGTGGGCTTTCGAAGGAATTCTTTGAATTGTTTTACATCTCTACTCCACCTAGCACCTTGAAGACCTGAAGCAAGAAGTTGTTGTTTGAAAAACAACTAGTTGCAGGAGGCAACACCAGCATACTCAACCGGAACAAAGCGCCCCTCAAAACGTGAACGATTTCAAGTTATGTCTTAAACAGTGGGAGTGTGTGTTGTCACCAAGATTAGTCGATGCAAGAACAATCGCCCCGTTCCGCGGCAGAAAAGCAAGGTTTGGCCAAGACCGATGAGATTTTGCATGCCTGGGAACACGCACCTAGGTGGACGACCTGGTCCAAGCGATTTATTGTGACGGAGAGCGTCGTTGCACTTATGTTTGTGGAATTCCAGTTGCTTTCACTATCTTTCTCTCACCAATCAGGATGTGTACTGGAACAACCAGGAACACTGAATTTCGGGTAGATTGTGTGTAGAAGGGCCCGTGGTTCCCGCTTGACTAAGATTCTAAGAAGCTATGGCACCACTTTCTGGGCATTGTTCGATGATACCAAATAATGCCTTTACCCGCCTGAACACTAGCATGGAGCGTCAGGGTGGCCATAAGCTTCAGGGTTTGTGGATATTGTCCATGTTTATTGGGTGATTGTTGAAGCCCCCATGTTGATTGTTGACCATGATCATTAGCACCACATGTTTCATTTGTCATGTCTCCGGTGGTTATGTTGCGATCATGTTCATGTCTGTGGATCTGAACAAATCGCAACGAGTTTAGCGAAGCTTATCCCTGCCATGCGGTCTTTTTGAGATTCCTTACTTCTAGTTGCTGAGGTAAGGCAATTTCCTAGCTGGGATCCATGGATGCGCACAGCGTCGACAATCCCGCCAATGGGAGCAACGGTTTGGTCAGGAATCTGCACGGAGGGAAGAGACGAATGCGACTTGGAGCGAAAGTGGAGGAATATGGGTGTGTCATTTGTGAGGGTTCCTTGTTGTGGTGCTTTGAAAGGGAAACCACTCTTTGTGTGGGACGCATCATTCTGAGACAAACTCACATGCAAGCAGAAGGGGGCCTTGCCTTTTCAAGGATGGCGAGTTTCCTCTTGGTTTCCCGCAAGAGAGCGGCCACAAGGCGGTTCACTTCTGAAACAGATTCATGAAGCCTTCTTTGTACTTGTAATGGTAATGTGGGGTAGGCGCCCAACATCGGGCGATGAGTGCTGCGTGTTTGTGTTTGATTGGTAGGTGTTTGAAACAAAGCAGCACAGGATATTACTGGCTTTGCATTTTCACCCTTTCATTGTTCATGAGACAGTGTTGCTTTTCAATATGAGGACCCAACATTTACACTAGTACTACTCCTAGTGGTCCCAAGAAAGATACTCCGTGCCAAGTGCTTCTTGAAGTACAGCTACAGGCATTGGTCAGATGTGGTGCTCCCCTGCTCCGAGCTTTTGGACAAATGAGATGTAGCATGAGCCCTTGCTGCACGTGCTTGCCAGCAGCACAAGTAGGTGTTTGTCAATGGGGTGGCATTGGGGGTTCTGTTGCAAGCTGCATGTGTGTGCCAAGGAGGAGCCGGAGTTTCAGAGGCCAGCTCTGTTTGGGATTTGTTGGAACTTGAACCCCTCCATTTGGGCTGAAAAAACAGCCCCGCGCCTTTTCGTTATGTACGGGGCTGTCCCTTCACTTGTTTTGCAGGCCAAAAACCATTGTAAACCGATACTGAGTAAAAAGCAAAACAATACCCCCAGAAGGCATGAAGACACACGTCAGATCCAAGTTGTTATCGCACACCAAGATTGCGGAATCATAAGTTTGCAGGGCCCAAACCGATACCCAAACCGATGCCCAACCGATACCCAACTCATTAGCCGCCATGCCGAATCCAACCAGCTGCCCTGCAGCCTTCCCTGGAGCTGCCAAAACGTGCTTTGTGTACTACATTTGTACTGCAAAGTTGCGACTGCCGCGCTGGAGCTGCCAAAATGTACTCGTCCACTACACTGTACTACACTTAGTTGCGCTGAACAGCTGCGACTTTCGAGCCGGAGCTGCCAAAGTGTACTGCGTGCTACTGAACAGTTGCGACTTTCCGAATTTCCAGCTGGAGCTGCCAAAATGTACTTTGTGTGCTGCACTTGTACTGATTGGTTGCGACTTTCCAGCCGGAGCTGCCAACATGTACTTTGTGTACTACGCTTGTTCTGAAAGTTGCGACTTTCCAGCTGGAGCTGCCAAAATGTACTTTCTGTACTGCACATGCACTGAAAAGTTGCGACTTTCGAGCCGGAGCTGGCAGAGCGTACTTCGTATACTGCACTTGTACGGAAAAGTCGCGACTTTCGAGCTAGAGCTGCCAAAACACCGCAAACCGATGCTGAGGAAAAAACGATACTGACCGATACTGGAGCATAGGGTTGTCCACGGTGTTGTTTCTTCAGCCCATTTGGGTGTTTCAGAAATGGGGAACGCCCCCCTCCTGAGATAGTTGGACAAAGAAACGAGAAGGACGAGCCATGCAAGAATACAAAGGAGGAGATCAGTATGTCAGGGCGTGAGGGGAATGAGGGCTGATGATGGCCGGGACTTGTTTTTTCGGCAAGTGAATAGCTTGTCCACTTGACAACTTGAGAGCACTACTTCCAGTTGAAGGAGCCCTTTTCGTCCAATAGCATTTAACGTTCTTTGCTGAGACAGCCTTCCTGTGGTGAGTGTGGAAGGCAGACCTTCGGCTGCTTGCTCGGAGTAGCCCGTTTTCTGGGTCCTTCGGTAGGCTCCTTAATTTTTGGGCGCAGTCACACAGTCAGGTGGCTATCAAAATTGTGCCCATGTGGAGGAGCCCTTTTGAAACGACCTTGAAGGAGACCGAACCCCGTTTTCTACAACAAGCGCACCGGTCACCATTCATTTCTATGAAGCTTGAGCTTGGCGGCACGAACACAGACTTCAGCTACCTTACTCTTAGCATTGGTTCACTGTCGTCCTGGATGAGTGCTTGCACGCGAAGCGAGGGAGAAGCTGTCGCCCTGAGGCGTATTTGGGGCTGGGCAGCTTGCTTGAATCCGGCAAGGTTTTCGGCTTCACCCCCCCTCCCCCCCCGGAGTGCGCTGCCCCTTGCCCAAGAAATGTGAGCAGTCGTGACTCCTGGACATGGAGTATGTGATCCCACGCTTAACGGTCCTTGGAGACTCCAGGTCAATAGTGCTCTTGCAATGAGCTCATATCTGGGCTGCTGAAACTACATTCAGCTCCGAACACATCCCCATCAGGCCACGTGGTTGAAGCTGCCCTCCAACCTCATCGAAACCCTTGTTTGGATCCCGCCAAAACTTCCCTCGAAGCCGGACGTGCGCCAAGTGGCCCTTCAATTAGATTCTTCCAAGCTTCCGCCAAAACAGCTGGCAGCTGGCTCTCCCTGTATTTTGTTGCTCGTTTGCTGTTTACTGTATACCTTGCAACGTGGATTGTTCACTTTGAGACTTGTGGCAGCAGATGGGCACTGTTACCCATGACACAGGCTTGTGCCAGCTTGGGGGACCCACACTAAAGACCGCCAGGCAGCTGGCGCAATCCGCCCGTCACTACGAGCGTCTTCGACTGGAGGCCGCTTCCCAAACTTGAGGACTGAAAGTCGGTTTCCTGCTGTTTCCTTGCAGAATCACTTTTTGCGGGCATGATGACGCTCGTCCATCTTCAGAAACCCATAAAAGGGGTTCTCGTCTCCGCAGTTAAAGCGTTGCCAAATGGCGAGCATGCATCCAATTTGCTGTGTTCAACAAACTTCACAGCACGTGTGTTTACTACAAGGTGGCGGTTCTTCTTTCAGAAGCCCGATTTTGGATAGGGAGGGGGTCATGATGTAGTTTACGGGTATGACCCCCCAAACTATGATAGTACTGAGCTCAAGGGCATTCTCCCCCTACCTGTTCACGAGAGCACTTGGGAGTCAATGGGGGGCTCACCCTGATGAATGTCCCTTCCTTTATGGGATTTGTTGATCAGTCGAGCAGATGTTTCACACTAAACGAATTGGCATGTTTAGCTACACCGTCCACAAGAAGCCCTCAAACCAGCCAGACCACTTTGCCGTGCTTAATGGGCATTCATTACACAAAATATACACCTACCTTGTATCCCGCACAAGTCTGAATCACTAAAAGAGACATGGGTGGACCACCGAAAGTACACACACACACAAGCACCTGTGGGACCACCCAAGTTTCCCACGTCCTTTTTGGGGAAATAGTTGGATGTGCCAAAACGCCGAGCCCCTCCAAAAAGGTGGTTTTCTTTTGTTCTCCCTTTAAACCAGCTTCCAAAGAGTACTGTCAACAAAGACATCCCTCAATGTTGTCCGTTGCTTCGGTCCGACCAGGCGGAGCGTGCGCATGACGAGCTTGCGAGCGACAACATGGCACTGCGGCGTCGGCGGCCTGGGATGCGGCTACCTGGGCACTTTTTGATTTGAAAAGGAGCTGACAGTTTAATCACTGCTTCAACGGGCGGCTTCTCATCAATGGGAGGTTTTGGCAATTCTATGCGCTAGATTAATGTCTGGGAATGGGAGTGGAGCTTACAAGCGGCCTTCTGGCAGAAGCATCCTCAGCAAATCCTGAGTGACTTTACAAGGGTAAAACAGATCCTATTGTTTAAGCAATATTGGAACACCATTGTCCATTACTGAGTTGTTGCATTGCCCTCACTGGGTAATTGGCGTGGACCTTTCGTGAGTCGTAACGAGCATAGGTGGATACCGTGATGCCACTTTACATCCAGATCATGATGCGTCCGTGTTTCTGCCGAGCCGTCGACCCAACACGCAATCTGCAGATATCCAGTATTGGTGCCTGCCTGCAGCAAGTTGTAAGGGGAAGATAATTGACTTGTTGCAGGGCACTGCAGATAGGCTGCATAATTGTTCTATCCGAGTTTGATCATTGTTTTGGCTTGCCATGATGAAGCGAGTCTTCAGCCGACGTCGACCGGTTCGCCGAACGGTAGCCGAACATGGTTGGCTTTGGGTTCAGTTGAAATGAGCAAAAAGTGTTCAAGTGTTCTGCTGGTAGGGGAATCCTGAATCCAGGTTCCTTCTTGCCCCAAACGAGCGTACCCCTCATCATCAAGCCGTATACAACTTGTTTGTGGGAGTGCAGCTTGTTGTCATCTTATTGGCATACGTTTTCATGGATATGAGGTGTTCATTGGGCAGATGTTTGGTTCAGCCCTGACGGATCCCCAAGCGACAGTTTTCGGGGCTTTGATAAACCTGAGGCGAATGCGAGTCCTTGCGTGGCCTCTTTGTGCGGCAGCAGCAGCAGCAGATTGCGTTTTGGACTGGTCCCTTCCTGGTGGGGGCTCCCAGCCTAGGCTGGGCTTTGAGGGAAGTGGATGAAGGGAAGCACAACGGTGGACACAATGCAGCTGGGAAAGAACAAAAACGGGTGCGAGAAGTTAAGAAGGGTGAGGAGGCATGTTTGGCAGCTTCTTTCCGAAGGAATGACACACCTTGGGCCCTGCACACGCCGTCAACAGGTGTCCACACGCGAATCCATCATTTTGACAGCATCCAGGTTGACGTGTTCGAGTCAGCGCAAAGTAAAAGCAACCCTGCATACTTTGTTCTGACATCGAATTGAAGTTCATGCTGATTGCATGGTAGCGGCTGCACCCCTGCTAGTGAATAGTTGGATGCGTCTCGGTGCAGAAAATGGCGGTCCTGATCTTAGACCATACTTCTGAGACATCATTGAGAAACCGAGAGTTGGGCTGTCTCACGCAGTGTAACTTGGTTCTAAAGAAAAAGCACCCGGAAACCGACCATTGTCAGAGATACCTCATTCAGGGTTGTGAAGGAACCAAGAGTTAAGCAACTCATACCCACTTTTCAATGTATCCTTTGGTCTTCAATACCAAATGCATGCTTTTCCCATGGCGACTTGCTTTAACTAAGCAGCGTTTCAGGGGAGGTGGCGAGAACTTCCACAAATTGAGTTGCGTCAAAGTAGGGGCAACCCCCCAAAATGGGGGTAATTACCCTCAACGCACACACACACAACCCAACACACACACACACACCACACAAACACACACACGCATAAATCATTTGATTGTTTCGCCTGGCGCTCGGGTCGTCGCCGACCAAAACCTGAGGAGATGGTCGGGGAGAACTCTGCGGCCAAAGCTATGGCGAAGATGGCTGCCAAGGGGGCACAAGAGGCGTCCGGGTTGGGCGAAGCTCAAACACTCCCCTATAAGCTATCACTGACTGAGTGTGGGGCCTGGATGAATTGTGGGATGAGTGGTGGACGTTGCGAGTCCCAAAACCCTCAGCGCTAGGCCCTGGCTGCTGTGCAGCAGGCAGGGCATGCTGGGCGGGGGCGGGGGGAGGAGGGGCACAGTGCTTGAGCATGACGCAGAAGAACATCGCTGGTCCCTTTTTAGCAGGCTGGGCGGCTTCAAGGGTATGTCGAAGTCAGTTTGTCCTTCAAATTGGCCTGTTGCGATGACTTTGAACATGCAGAAATCAGGGGGTCAGAGTCAGTCACTGCTTTCAGTAGCTGTTCACAGCCACAGCCTGAAGCTATCATGAATTGATTCTTGCCGGCGGGCAAGCGTCAAACACCGCGCAATGAATGGCGGACATCCTTTGCACTGCGCCGACAACAAGGGAAGTGGGTTGCGAAGAACTCACACGATTTGCTTTCGGGTAGCAAGTGCGCAATCCTTGTTGCAGGGCACACTATAGGAATTCCGCGGGTCTTAAAGCTGTTGGGCTTCCGAGAGACCCGTAAATGAGCCCTAAAGTATTTTTCAATCGCGACCCCTTCAACAATCACAAGGTGTTAGAGGACCATTTCGGAGGTTCATCCGAATTTCCACAATTTGCTGGCTAGGGAAAAGCAAGGTCCAGGTGTTGTTGGCATATTGCGTACGTTGGTGTTCGGGTAGCCAACAGCGGTGAAGCTCCAAATCGAATGGTCGCTTTGTTTTGGGCTTCCCTGTCAGCACCAAGAGGTCCCGATTTTGCCCACGTAACTCTTAGGGTTTCAACCGAAAACCGGGCCCCCGTTGCTTCTGAAAATGGCGCTGAAGTCTTCGGGGCGTCGTGTCGGCCAAGGGCGAGAAGGAGGATTCCCTCGTGCGCGGCTCAGGGCGCGACAGCTTTGTGCCACCCTGGTGGAGTTGCACCACGAATCCGTTTTGAGCAGGGCTGGGATTGACCACTTTTCGTGGGGAACGCCAGCAAAGAAAACGGGAACACAGCCCTGCGCAGCCTATGCATGATTTGTTTGTCGGCAAGGCGATTGTGTCCTGAAGCTCAGGGCCAGACCAGCTATTAACCATGGATCAGCTTGACCGCCCTTCATTGCCCTAGGCACGTGATAAACACTCATTCTCCTCAACAAGTCTCGCACTGACCGTTTGCATTTGTTTGGCTGTTTGGAAGTGCTCCCTATTGAGCTTTCTCCATGAAGCAGGGCCTTCTCGTTGGCTGGAGTACTTCCTGAGATGTCAAGTAAGGTTTTTACTTCATCCGTCAAGCAAGTGAGGAACTGCGCAAATCGAGCTCACACAGGAGCTCACCTGGGAGCAAAACAATCCAACGCATACGATGAAGGTTCCGACTGGCAAAAAGAAGCCGGGAAGGAACGATCATGTTATAAGAAGAAAGTCCCACCAGAGAACTTATTTTTAAGGTCGTTGCATGTGTTGAGAACGCAGTCTTTCTGTCAACGCCCCACCTGCCCGCGTCGCAAATCAGGTCCTGTTTAAGCATTGCCCGTTGGACAAAGGTTTGCCAAACTGGTCCCAAAAGGGTTTTGCAAGAGGAGCCCGTTTGTCGCAATTTGGCAGTTTGAAAGGTGCTCGGCCGAAGTCTGAGGCAGACGCGCAGAGTCTTTCGCTGGACGGCGTGTCCAGGCCGTCAGCCGCGGTATTTGTTCTTCTGGGGCATAATTGCGCAGCAGCTTGAACCGCCAGGGCCACTACCAAGACTATTGGCATACTATTTGGAGAAATACCGGAGGTAGTTCCGTCAAGAGTAAGTCTGAGAAAGAGCTGGTTGGTTCACCGGTGCATAGGACAGAAGGACAAATCGGCATGCGAGTCGCTTCTGGCTTAAAGAGGCTGTCAAAGAATATATGGTGAGCATGTTCAAGTATAACCTTTGGTTGAGAAACAGTCAATATGGGTGAATGGTCTAATGCCTTCTGTTTTGTCTTTAAATTCATGGACTTCAACACGGGGTCGACTTTTTTTGGACACCCCCCATGTTTGCTATCACGTGAAGTAGCTAAAGGTGTGACATGGCGCGACTCCACGCACCAAATTGCTATATACAGGAACTGAGCGTACTTTACCCAACTCCCATGTCGGGGACACAATAAGTATTGACGGTTGCCCAGTTTGTGCGTGTGTGTTTTTGCATTTGCCTTTTGTCCCGGATGTTTGCGCCAATATTAAAAAGCTCAGTCAACACAAGCTTACCCAGAATCAAGGCCCTATGTGAAGAGTTCCCAATTCAAGTTGAGGAGTAAGTTGAATCTTGTTTCATTGCCTGGCCAACTGAGTGTTTGTGCCCGTATGCATAGACTCTGACCTTCAGCTGCCTTTGCGATGCACAGGGTCTCGACCCACAAGGGCCTCGCGTGGGCTAGTTGCACTTGCCGTTTGCTGCAATTGCCGCGAGCGGAATTGGACGCATTTTGCCGTACTAACCCTGTCAAAGTCAGAGCACGGAAATCACCCGCCAGAAAGGGGCCAGTGTCATAGGTGAACTTATGCGGCGTATGTAGAACAAGTTTTGCCATTTCTGCAACGTGTGGCATGTGTGTTTTGTTTTGTGGCCCACTTGCCAGTTTTGTTGGTTGCCCCTGTTCCAGCATCGGGCCAATATCTCAAGACTGAAGCAATCAAGTCGAGGCTGAATTATTGAAAGAGATGCAGATACAATGGGATCTCGACAGCCCTGTGAAGCTCCGCAACTATCTGAACTCTTTGCTTCCTTGCAAAATTGCTTCCCATGAATTTAAAAGTCAACAACTGGCAGTTGTTCAGTTTCTACCCATATGCCAGGTGCGTGATGCCAGAAAAGACGTCGGCTGCCTGGACTCATCGGCGCTTTGACGGAGCCGCGGAAACTTTAAGTCAAAAGATGACACTGAATAGGTGCGGGGCACACGCAGGGCGTTACGCCAGATCCTGAATGCCATATATAGTCCCATAGGAACCATGCGGCCCTGGCGCTGTTTGCGGCCCTTGCAGGTCACAACTTCGCTTCGCTCGCTCCCCTTGCTATGGCTTCCGACCATGAAATGTGATGAACTGTGGTCTGGTGGGTAACAGAATGGGTGGTTTGAGAGCGCCGCATGGGACACTGCCAGACTAAGCTTCCCGCCTGCCTTTTATTTGTGTTGCCTGCTTGGGTTTCCTTCATTTTTCCATTCAAGCAAGAAGTTTCACTTCTTCGAGCGCATCTAAGTCCGGCCCAGAAAAGGGAAGGATGTCCCGCCGTGTCTCTCGGCACCAGCTGTTGCCCACTTTGGAGTTTTCAGGTCGGCCCAGAAGCTCCGCGCAGAGATGGAGTACTGGCGCACGGGCACCCAGCCGAACGGATGGTTCACTTGGGTCAATGGGAATATGCAGACGGGGTTAGAATTTCATCCCGGTAGAAAAGCCGAAGCGCCAACAAAAAAGGTTGTTGAAAGGGCTTAGCCCAACCCTGGCCTTCCGCAAATGAGAATCTTTACATGGCTTGTAGGGGGGTGCGGCCCTTCAACGTACGACTAAATTTTGCAACTCCCTGAACATGAACGCGCTTGCTGCCCCATGAGGAAGGTCTCTTTGACGAGGATGTACTCTCGTCGGGGTTGGTCGGGGTCCTTCAGTTGCCTCAGGTGATATGGCACTGACTTTGCAGCGGCCTCGCGCCCAGAAGTCACGAGAGATCGATAGAATTCGCAGCAGTCGACGCGTGGATTGTTCATCAGGGTCATGTCTTTTTTGAGAGTACCCTCTTTGGGGTTGTTTGAAAGAGAATCCGAAGCAAGCCGGCAAATGACAGTGTTTCCCAGCCTTTTTGGGTCACCCCTGCCCCAAGTGGTCCGTCACTTTCTAATGTACTTTGAAGCATCCCAAAACTGGGGAGCCTAATATAAGGATCCCACCATATAGCTGTTTTTTTCTCCGCACCAGTTGCAGCGAGCTCACCAAGATCAAGCTAAAGTGCAAGGTCGGGCTGGATTCCTTTTTGGTAGTTGGTGATTCAGCTGGTTCTATGTGTCAATGCACACTGACAGGCAGGCTAAGCAACAACAATTCATGCCGCAGTATCAGGTCAGTTTCGAGTAGATCCCACGGAGTATGAATGATTTGGGTACTCGAAGCATGCTCGCTTTTCTTTCTTGACCTGCGCATGGCCATGGCTCGCTAGGCTTTTGTTCATCTTCCAATCAGGGGTTAGATGGCTTCAAGCGAGCACGCCATGGATCCCTTCAAGAACCGGATGAGTTGATCAAACCACGGAACCTCAGATGTCTAAGCCACTGGCTTCGCGGGATCCGAACCACCGGCTCAGGGAGCTGCACAAGTCCAAGAGCCCCAAGGCAGGGCCAGCTTGTCGGCTGCTCCACTGGGAAAACAGAGGGTCACTGTGTGTGTGTGTGTGCGCCTCAAAGAGCCTTTTGGATGGATTATGGCTTGGCAACCCTGTTGCTGCAGGGATGAATGCGGGGCTGCGATTGGAACCACAAATCATTTGATAGCCTTACCAGATCCCTACTAAGCCAAAAGTCTGGACATGTGCATGATGCACTTACCTCGATGTGATCAATCTTTGGCCATCTCGTCTTGGCGTAGCACTCTCACTTTTTGAGTCGTGTTCTTTGCAGAGGCTCATCACCGTGTGTGCTGTGGTCTTTGGTGGGTTTCCGGTTGGCGACCAGACACATATCCGCGGCTTTCGCGCTGCTTCGCAAGACTAAGTCACCCCGCCAGGTGGTTGGATTTAGTTTGCTTTCTCATGAGAACCATCCAAAAAGAGGTTCAATCCATTTGGAAACAGACCCAGATGGCTCTGCTTCTCGCAGGCAGGGGTTTCAGACACGGAGACCAGGAGTTCCAGGCGAGTTCGGGTGGGGAATTCCATTCCGCCCTTCAAATGCTCGCCCCTTTGGGTCTTTGCGTGTTCCCATTGTTACGCACCCCAAGACTTTCAAAATGCTCTGTCTTTGTGGGCATGTGGTGACTTGAAGCAAACAAGGGCAATTCACCAGTTTGGGCCCTTATCTTATGCGCAGGCATCGGGCACAGAACCTGACCAGCAATTGCCCACAATCCAACAGGTCAAATGAAATGAGTTAGGACAGATAAGCCACTTTGCGCATTGTTGGCATGGATGAAGGACAGATTCGAACGACGCCATGATTGGCTTAGAATGACAAAAGGGAAGCCAGCAGCGAACTTCTTCTTTTTTTGACACATCCATTTGCCAATGAACAGCGGGGCCCGATCTTTCCATTGAGTTCTTCAATTCTACTTCCTTTTAAAGGGTCAGGTTGCGAGACTTTGACTGTCAACATAGAGCAAGAGTTCGTGTGACACCCCCAGACGCGTCCTCAGAAGGATCCTGAGGCACATGGAATCCCAAAATGGTTGGCCCAAATGGAATTGTTTGTACTAGGCTCGTTTTGGGAGAGCGCATTTTTGCAGGTCCTGATTGCCATTTTACTGGTCCTGTGCCCCTGTACTTCTTTTTCCCTGCTCGTTTCCTCAGCGATAAATGATTGTTGCCATTTTGCTGGATCCCTCTGTTGACTTTCAGAGTAATCCACCCCCAACCTGTGCTAACCCTGTGGTTTTGCCCTCAGGTCGGCCAGCAGTGACGGGGTGCTGTGAGCCAGGCATGCCTTGGGTTTGGCTTCTTTGGATTTGGCGGGCCATTCTGTTTCAAAACCGCGGGGCCCTTTTAAAACCCGGTATGTTGTTGCCCCAGTTTTGAGACCCCGCAAACTGGCAAGGAAACCTCTCCCTTTCGAGTAACGCTTTTCCACTTTGTCCCCGTTTCTTAAGCGCTCCATCTGCGGACATCCACTGGTTGCAGCTAGTCCTTGGTCCTTTGGCAAGTTCACCTCTGCTGCCCTTCTCGAGAGTTCATTCCACTTAGGTCAACCCCAGACTCCCACCCAGGTCATATGGAACCCTTTTTAGAATTCCACCCAATGGCCCAAGACAAGAACAACCAGGGTGACAAGCTGAGTGGATTGATCACCCGCATGGCCCCTACCGACTGCCCGGCTCAGTCTTCGCCTTACATGCCGATGTTTGTTTGTGTGTGTGTGTGTGTGTGTTTGTTTGTTTGCTTGCTTGCTTGTTTGATTTTAGGATATGCTTTTGGGAGTTGGTTTAAAGGGAAACCACAAGTAAAACCACCATTTCGGGGTTCACCACAATTTTTGCAGCTACCCATATTGTGCTTTGAACTTCTACCAACACACACGTACACACACTTCTGGGTTATTTTTGCCAATTGAGATGTGACACACCTCTTCAAAAGAGGGTTTTTGGCTGAGCGTTACACAAACTGTGCAGGGATTTATACCTTACACCCTGCGGTTGATCCTGCTGCTGTGTTTCGCCATGTACAACGCATTAGGATGCAGTAAAGGCGCGGCCTGTGCTCAGGCTGGATGACCTCGAAAATTCGTTAGTTGCACCGCGATTGCATGAATTCATTATCTTTCAGGAAAGCTGCGGAATCCGACACGAGCTAGTCATTGAAACATGCCTTGTACACAGAAACAGCCTTGATACCTTGGGTGCCAAATGATAAAGTATTGCCACTGTGGCTGAGTACTCCGCGCCTTTCTGTCAAATTCGGAATTTGTTGTTTGGTTGTTGTTAGATGTTCCCCAAGCCCCGGCGGCATAGGTGGTCAGGCATCAGCTGCTTGGCAGCGTCAAAGAGACGCAGCGATGATTGGGCACGAGAAGTTTGGGGTGGCCAAAAAGCCAGGGCCCTATGCTGGAGTCGCGATCCACGCTGCCCGCACCAACGGTCACTGCCATGTTGCGCATCCAATCAACCCCTTCTTTTTGAGTATGTCGAAGTGCCTTGTTCGTTGACTTCAGCTGATTTCCAAATGGGATGTCCTTGCGATGTTTCAGGCATCCGTCTTGCTCGTCTTTCAATTTGCTGCTTTGTGAGCGTGATTTGAGAATCTGCGATTGTCATGAGTTGAGGTAGCCCTCTTCAAATGCGTCGGTCATTTCATTGCACAGTGCAGTGGCCTGGGGCAGTTGTGTGGTTGGCATTTCGATAGGATGGCCACACTTTCGTTCGGTGGGTCAAGCTTGTTAGCACAGAGAGTTTGCTTGCAGGATGTGTTTAGCAGTCACCCGGGGATGCAAATCAGCAACGAGTAATTGGCGTTCCCCCCTAAGAGAGGAGGCCATAGGGGGGCACCTTGGGGCCAGTCGTCATGAGAGATGGCTCCTTGGATTCCATGTAGGGCTGATTGGCTTGGGGACCCATGTGCAGTTTTCGGATTCAAACTCGAGCATTTTATTTGAGCTCATTTGGCTGCCTTTTTGTTTGACCTTTGGGTTGTTGTTTGATGTTTACCCACATAGCAATCAGTTTGAATCCATGACTCTTTTGTGCGCGTGCAACTGAACGATAGCTACGTTTTGAAGAGGATGCGACTTGAAAGCAACCTGCTGTTTTTGGCTCCGCGATCTGTGTGAACAAGTGTTCGAGGATGTTTGTAACTCATGCATGACAGGCTTTGCACCGGGCAGCCTAGGAACTGTCCTACAGCGTTCCCCGAGTTTTTGCTGGCAGCAACACCCACACCAGAAAAGCTGTCAGAAGTATAAATGAGCTCCCAGAGGTGTCTAGACACAAAAGCACATGCCATTTGTCGTTTCATACCCTTCATTGCAAGCCATACCGCGCACGGTTGCGCGCCATGGCCAGCTGCCCGGGTGATCACACTGGGACTGGTGGAAACAGTGTTCCTTTTGGTGGGTTTCGCCCACCCAAACAGGGTGGCGTTGCCTCAAAATTGTTCACGGGGTAAGGAGATGGCTTTGCAGGACAGGAGCCCAAGCCGTTCGTTTCATGCTCAACAGAAGGGAAGGTCATGGACGATTTTCTGCAATCGGGAATTGAGACAGCTATGTCAAGAATGCTTACCAAGGGAACCCTCTGACCCATGGCCCACATAAAAAGTTTTGACCAGGGCACATTGGTCAGCGAGCGGCCACCCCCCCCCCCCCAATGGTATCCCCCCCCACTTGCGGGAGGGGGGGGGGTGCTGCTTGCTGACCGGGGTACGACTCTCGAAGCCTTGGCCCTAACCGGAACCCACCAGCGGAGGCCCACAGGGGGGGGAGAGGCCTTTTGCAAGATAACCATAACCTGCAAAACCAGCGGGCCTACAGGGGGTCGCCGACCGGGGTACGACTCTCGAAGCCTTGGCCCTAACCGGAACCCACCAGCGGGGGCCCACACGGAGGGGAGAGGCCTTTTGCAAGATGACCATAACCTGCAACCAGCGGGCCCACAGAAGGGGGAGGGGGTGGGGCCCTATTTAAGGCTACCACGACCATGGCGGGGGGGGGGTGGAGGGGGTGGAGGGGGTGCCAGACCTCTACCATATTAATATATATATATATATATGTATATATATATATACGCTGATTGTACCCATCAGAAACGAGCAGACAAACCTCAGTGCACCCGGCCCGTTCCCATGAAGACCCGCCGACCAGGTCGTTCATGACCTCAGTGGAGCGGGTTTCAGCCTCAGCGACGCTCTGATCCATATGGGTCGCTGTTGTTTGGAGGCTACCCGTTTCAAGCGGATTCCAATAAACAGAAAGCTCGAGGAAAACTGCCATGTTTGGGGTCCCCCTTTTTTGACACACACCCACATTGTCCCACATTGCCTTGATTGATTGTTCTTTGGTGGGACCTCTTGCCGTTTGATCTGGACAATGATTGCTTTTCAACGGGCAAACAAGTCAACTGCGTTTGGGTCAAAGACATGTGCAGACCCACCCAATTGTTGATGTGACGAAGTAGTGGTTAGGGTGTGGGGTGTGCTTTGGCCTTTGCGGTGGGCCTGGCTGGCCGGGTGGGCCCATGGCGGGCTCGTGGTGAACCTGTGGGCCCGTCAGCCCGTGGGCCCGTGGGCCCGTGAACCCGTGGCGGGCCCATGAACCCTTGCGCCCGTGCGCCCGTTGGCTTGGTCGTGGTTGGAGACCACTCTCGCCAAAAGGGAATCCCCTTCAAACCAGCATGAAACCCAAAAAGAGCTTCTTTCAAAAGACCATTCCTCGGTTTTCTGGGTGTCATGCTAATCTGCAGCGGAGTAAACATCACGCTTTCCAGCTGAGTGCTCAGGACGTCCTTTTGTTTTGTGTTTTGGGGTGCATTGTTTGGCGAACCCTGCTTAAAGGGCAATCCAAATGAGCCTGTTGCAATGTTGTTCAGATGTTTATACAAGGGGTTCTTGCTGACTTGCAACGATCGGATTGTAAAATCTACACGTGGTTGAATGAACCGAGTTCACCTTGATTGGGATGTGTCAAAGCTGGTTGAGCCCCTGCAAATGGCTCGCTTCTCTTTTGGAGGTCTTTTCCGAAAGGGTCCCTCGCTTGTTTCAGGCCTTTGGGGCTGAAGGGATACTCACTCGCTAAACTTCAGCAGTGGGCAGAACGAAAATTGACCATCTCGACAGCATTGTAGATGCCCCAACTGTGGATTCCGCCAATTCCACTCTTTTAGCGCTCGTTTGGCACCTTCCAAGAGGTCAATCCCAAGTGGAACCGGTGCCCAGCGCTCATGTATTTGTTGCGAGTTTGGACCGCGTCCGTTTCAGCCTTTCAGGCCTTGCGCGTGGTGCCCGGTCATTACTTGTGCCCTGGTCAGAACAGGGATTTTGCTTGGCATTCTAGAACTCTCAAACCAATACTCATAGATGTCATCCGTCTCGACTGGTGCGAACTGGGTGTTGTGCATCCACAGTGGTAAGGGGGCAATGACCATGACCATGATCCACACGCTTGGCTCAGGTAGATGCTGCTGATCTCACCGCAGAGTCCTTTGTTGGGAAGCTTGGAGCGTCAGGAACAAGTGGGCTGTGCGGATGCATTCATTCACGCGAAAGTTGTCTAAGAGAGCAATCGCATATGCAGCAAGGGACAATTAAGAATATATATATATATATATATACACATGTACGCACGTACATACAGACAGACAGACAGAGAGGCAGGCCGGCAGGCAGACAGACGGACGGACAGACAGACAGACATGCAGACACATGCAAACATGCATACATACATGCATACATACATGCATGCATGCATACATACACACATACACACATAAACACATACATGCATGCATACATACATACATGCTTACATACGTATACATACACAGGCAGACATACGGAAGGACGGACAGACGGACAGACAGACACACACACACACATACATACGTACATACATACATACATATATATATATATATGCATGCATCATGCATGCCTACCTACATGCATACATGCACACATGCATACATCCATGCATCCATGCATACATACGTACATACATGCATGCATACATACATATATGCGTAGACAATTACATGCATACATACATACATACATGCATACATGCATACATGCATACATACATACATACGTGCATACATACATACATACGTACATACATATATTGTACATACATGCATACCTACATATATACATATATATATATATATGCATGCATCATGCATGCCTACCTACATGCATGCATACATGCATGCGTGTATACATGCATACATGCATGCAAACATGCATACAGACATACATGCATACATGCATACATACATATGTACATACATACATACATACATACATACATACATACATACATGCATACATGAATGCACACATGCATACATGCATACACGCATACATACATACAGACATACATGCATACATGCATACATACATATGTACGTACATACATACATACATACATACATACATCCATACATATATACATACATACATACACACATACATACATGAATGCATACATGCATACATGCATACATGTATGCATACATACATACAGACATACATGCATACATACATATGTACGTACATACATGCATGCATGCATGCATGCATGCATGCATACATGCATACATGCATACATGCATACATGCATACATGCATACAGGCATACAGGCATACATGCATACATGCATACATGCATACATACACACACCTAAATGCAGATACCTAGATGCTGAGAGTTGCGGCAATGATATTGTGTTCCTTCTACACGGATGGGCGGGAGGTGTCCAAGCTTCTGACAATGGACACCCTTGCCGTCAGAAGACATGCCCGTTTTCACAGCACGCACACCCTCCCCCCCCAGATTTGTACTTCTGCTTGGATTGTGCGGACGGAGCGTTGGAAGATTTCTTTGCCAATCACGCATCCATGTTTGGAGGGCTTGGACAATTTTGCGACATAGCTATAGCTGGGTTTAGTTGCCATTGTAGGCAGTGATAGTTCAGTATTTGCTGGCATCTTCAGTGCATCTGTTTGACGCGTGGCATATCTTGGCCTTCTACCATTTCACTGTGTGTCAAAATGCGTTGGAGCCTTTTGGGGCACAGTCGGGTTTTAGTAGGAAGCCAGCTTTCCATGCAGGAGTGCCCTGCCGGGAAGCATCACAAGGCAGAGCACAAACTTCTGGCGGGATGTTAGTAGAAATGTGGCTTTCCATGCACTCCCTGGGTCTCGTGACCGGTAGTGCACAGCGCTGAGGTGCAGACATATGTTGCCGAGAGCACGTGGGACACTTAGACAAGCCCACATCATGTGGGTTCTGAATACTACTGAAGTCGAAGCTCAGACCTTGCTCCAAATCGCCCGAACTCAAGTCCAGCGGCTAGCAGCTTCTGTTTCTTCGGTCTCGAGACATTTCCAGAGGTTCAACAGGATTGAAAACAACATGCAGTTTCTACTGATTCGTATGATTTTGCCGATCTGAGCAGCGCCCAACACCCACCTGCGGGCCAGTTGAATATAGCGCGGGTTTCTACCGGTGTCATAGTCCATGAGACCAGCGCTTACCTCGAGGCCGGTGATCCTTCGTGGCGCCCTGCCGGACTCCTGGGCCCAGAGCCCAGGGAACCATGGGCCATGGGCGGGGGCACAGGCAGAAAGATGCTAGGGACGTTTGTTGAGCCTTAGGGCTGAAGGCCCTGACTCTTTTTCGTTGTTTGTGGGTTCCCAAAGATTGAGGTTTCGGGGCCTGAACCTTTCTGAGACCAGAACATCAAACTGCCTCAGAGCTGTGGTGTTGGCACCCGAAAGGCCAACTTTAGTCTCAGGTGGCATGTGAAGGCTGTCAAGGGGTCAAGGAGCCTTTCAGGGGTTTTGCGGCCAAAGTCGATCGATCGACCTGCGCATGTCGGGGAATTCAATAACTTTTGGTGCCGCAACGCAACAGTGTGTTTCCAACTTCAGGCCCACGCACAAACAGTTCATGTCAGTGCTGACTTACCTTGAACCGCCCCAAGCGGTGTCCTTCCCCTTGTTGTTGCCGGACTCAGCCGATTGGCCAAACTGCGAGGCCTCGGCGCTGTCCTGGACGCCAGAGGTGCTGCGGCAGTTGGTAGCGGCCTCAGAACGAGCGACGTGTCCAGCGTGAAAATATAATGGACGTCGTTTAGTTGTTTGAATGCCATGAACTCCCCGCAAATGTGTGTGTGTGTGTGTGCGGGGTTGCTCTGTGCCCCTTTGGTGGAAGCTGGCGCAACGCCATTTATGTGAGCAAGTACAGGCGATAGTTAAGCACACATGGTTGGAATGTGCCATTTTTCACCAAAGACTGGTCTCATTAGAATAAACCGCTCCTCGAACAGGGATCCAACCAGTTTCAAGATTTTTCGGCTGATTGCCAGTTGAGAACTTAAGTTCTGGACCCGTGCCTGCCACTTGTCACTCTCAGGCACCACCAGATGCGCTGGTACGTGTGGCTCCCCTCATGAAGGATGGCCGCGACAAGTGGGCGCGAGACTCGGGCTTGGATCTTCCCTCAACATGGAATTGAGGAGATGAAGTGCCTGTGAGAGCCAGGTACAAACCTTTCGCACAGGTGTTGTGAAAGGGAGAGATTGAGCTGGATAAGTTTCATGTTGTGGCGTGGCCGCCAATGTTTCACTGACCTTGTGGCTTGGCGGGATAGATAACTAAGCTTGAATGCATAGAACGTACCTCAAGGATCCCACGGTCCGGGGTTTTGGTTCATGAGGGGCTAAGCTGTCCTTCCCCCCCCCAACCTCCTGTTTTGTCTTCCAGAAGGGCCCCGACTACGTTCGCGGGTTTGCGCGCTTGAATCATGCTTGTCTAGGAGGCGAGCAGTCTAGCCCAGAGTCGATTCGCAGAACCTGCATGTGCCTATTCTCGAATGATGGGAATGTGCCAACACTATGTAAACAGCCACCCAGGGTGCCCCCTCTAGTTAAATTGCCGCCCTTAGGTGCTGGGAGGGTTTGCTGGATCCAGGTGGAGTCGGCCGAGCTCTGGCCGGGGGCAGCGGAGGCGGAAGCCCTGCCAGGACCTCCTACGGGCTGTCAGTTGCTACCCGGTACCCAAAATGGCAGCCTTGGAGGTGCTGGAGTATACCTTTTTTTTTGTTTACTTCTGGAGTGTTTGTGTTTTTCGCCTGCCCTTTTGCTAACATGCAAAGGAATGCGGTCTTCCAGGGACCAAGTTGGCGCGTGGGAGGGCCCTTCAATTTGGAACAATGTATGGACCTCCTCAAAGTGTAGAATTCTTCTGGCAAGTGTCCTTTGTTCTGAGTCATTACCCAGTTTGTGGTTTACCTTTGAAGGGACACCTGGCACGCAACCCACCATTCGGAAACAGCTTGAGGAAGATTCTGGCCAGGTTGGCTTATACCCCGTACGGGCCCCACTTAACCACAATCCCCAAAGTACGGTAGCAAAAGGTCCCTCGGGGGGGGGCTTTAAACACGAATTGTCCTTCCTAAGGCTTCCTTCTTTTTTGACATTACTGCTCTGCGGGACACATATTCTATTCAGAGACACACTCTGGCGTTTGGCACAATGGATTTTAAGGTTGCTTTTTGTGCACCTGTTTTTTTGCTTGGGTGGACCTTCAACCAGTCATTTCCGGAAATGAGAGGATGGGCATCATGTTGTGCTGTTGGAGAACAAGCGGAATTCCACCCAAACTTCACCAGGAAGAATTGCCCCCACTTTGACCATTCTGCCAACTTTGCTTGTGCATGTCCAAATGTTTCCACAATTCGCCAACAAACGCTTCCAAATGTTTTCGACAGGGCCTTTTGCCCGAACATACGCATCCCATTCCGGATGCCCGTGATTTTGAACATTGCTACTAGGCTGCCCATGTTGACATAGTTTCCTTTGGGAGGAGTCACTGTTGTACATGGAGCCGGCATTTGGGACACCAGTGCGAGAGGATGGTTCCCTCCCATCAAAACCGCGTTCTTTGGGCTTGCGCGTCCCTAGTTGCATTCAACACCCAGTTAGATGAAGGTTAGTCAGGGACAGTCCCAACTACATATATATATATATTATATATATATGTTGTACGTAGGAACGGCCGCCCTTTCTATCATTTTGACACCATAATTTGAGTATGACGCTTGTGAAGTTAACAACGTTGGGGCTTGAGAACTGTTTTGAGCATAAGTATTAAACCCCAAGCACACTCTTTTGCGGTTAGGCCCGTTTCGTCGGTGCGACTCCTCGTCGGACCCAGCTTGAGGAGTTGTCCATGAGGACCTGGTCCTCGCTGTGGCGGCCTCCCGCATCGACGCTGGAGCCTCGATGCAAAACAAGCTGCCCGGCTTTCCCTTGCTTGCTACAGGCAGCAGTCTTCTGTGGATGGACAAAATTTACTTCCCACCAGTTACTTAGTTGGCATGGATGCAACCCTATGAAAACTGGGAAAACCACATAGCAACTGGTGCTAGATTTGTCCGCATGCGCCCTTTTGGGTGTTTGAGACGCCTCCCTTGGGGACAAGGTTGATTGAGTCACCTTTAGGTGATGCTTAAAGGGACACATAAGGAGTCCTTGTCCCAACTGAGCAGAGTTTTTCGGAGGCACCGCGTAGGCAATTCTGGTGGGGAAAGCGATTCGCGTAGGCAGTCCGCTTAGGTTGTTTAAGAATATCCTGCGTAGTCGCGTAGGCGTGTCTTGCCTTGCACAAGCTGTTATGACTTGAAAGTAGCGCCCCTTGCACAAGCGTGTCGTTATGACTTGAAAGTAGCGCCCGAGAAAAGTGTGTGTGTGTGTGTAGGCACTCCGCATAGGCGCTGGTTGTCGCGTAGGCTCGCGTAGGCACCCTGCCACGGTTTTGCGCACTGGCGCCGCGTACGGCTGCCATTGTATCAGGCCGATACACCCAATAAAGATCCCTGCTCAATTGTTCCAGGGAAAGCAATCTTGTGACTATGGTTGCACCCTGCTCACCGACGTGTGTTGAGCACCCAAGCTGAACGATCTTCCACGACAGAAGAAGCTCCATTAACCGCTCAATGGTCCAAAACCGACCTTGATCTTGTTGAGTATTCATCTTTCACTTTTCTTCCTTTCATGCCCTTACGGTAGGTGAGGTTGGTTTACTTGCCTAGGAATGCATAGAACTAGACCTCCCATGATCTGTGCGATTGTCAATGTCACCCTGGGACTCGGGAATGGGGGTGTGACTTGGACAATGGTACAAGGCCAGCGATTCACTGGGGGAGTGTCGCTGCAGCTTCTTCCCCATTTTGGACATAGTTTCCATTCGCCAACATGGGCCGCCAACCATCTACAGAGCTCATTCCTGATTTCGATGTGCCCACATGCCAGCCTGTCAAGAAACGGGCCAGGCAGACCCCTCAACCAAGTCTTTTTACCCCCTCCCTGTTGGGGAACCCCTCACAACAACACATACACACGGAAACACAAAGAGTTTGACCATGGCCCGAATGAGGTCTCGGTCTCCGACTTTGTGGCCTGCTTGAAGGGAGACAACCCCCAGCTGCCCGAAGCCTCAAACATCGGTTGAGCCTGCTAGATTTTTGGGTAATGGCCCCTAGGCGGCACAAAAAGGATATGTGTCAAATTATGCGGACCCCACCATGATAGTTTCCTTTTTGGTTCCCCTGTTGGTTTCCCTTGTCAGCCAAATTGAAAAGTCTCGCCTCGAAAAGCATACACAAACACGTCCGGAAGGCGCCCTTGTTTTTGGCACCCCACTGACTTTGTTTGCTTGGGACGCTGTCAAGGCCGGAAACGGGGATGGTGAATGTGTGGAAGGCCAAACAGCATTGGGCAGTCGTTGGTGTGAAAAGCTTGGCCGCGAAACATAGTCAACCATGTCCGGTCCAGGTTTTGTTCTCGTTCAATTGTTTACCTGGTTATTTGTCTTCTTTCTATCTTAGATTCTCCAAGACAACTGTTTTGGTTTGTTGAGTACAATATTGGCAAAGCATCATTTGCTCAATATTTGGTGGAGTCAACGGACTCTCTATGTATGACGGGTACATAACTCTACTACGCTGGGAGCAAGAACAATCCTGTCATTTATCAAAGCTCCTGGCTGTTTTACTTGCAGTACCTCGACAATCGTGAGCAAAGCCCAAGGGTTTCCGTCGGGTTTGCTCGGTAGGCTGAAGGCAGACGCAGTGTGCATGTTTGCCACCAGCTAACCAGGCAGAGAAGGTGGAGGTATAAACCTGGAGTGTGCGCGCGCGTAGCATGTGCAGCGATTCGCTGCAAGATTTCATTTTGGTGGCTCGGCGCCGCCAAGTTTGTGGATAGAAGGGAACCAGAATGAGCGAGAAACAACTCTCTGACAATGAGGTGTCCCTGGAACGGCGTATGTGTTGAAATGAAAGGGAGGAGGATATATGTATATATGTATTTACAAATACATGTATCTCTATATATATATATGCATGGATGTTTGGCTCACACAAAACTCTCCCTCCGAAGGGTTGGCTTGCCCATCAACATGTAGCCTTTATCAATATGATGACAGACCAAATGCAAGTGCTTGTTGATGCACAGCTCAAAGTCCAAGGAGGCGGAAGATCGAACGCGAGTTGTGTGACGCTGGCTGCGGTTTGTTGGAGCTGGCCTAAGCAAGCCTTTTGACCTTGCGTTTATGATCCATCTCGCGCCAGAACCCCGATGGGTCGGCCTTTGATGTCCGTGTTTTGTGTTGGCTGGTGCAGGCCAGGCTGTTGCATCTTTTACACGTAAAAAGGCAAGTGCCCCGAATCCACCTCATTATCTGCGATAGTTCGGTTGCTCTTGTTGCCACTCCTTCCTTCCACAATCAGTCGCTTGTTGTCTACTCAAATGATCTGGGCCCATCCTGAATCGGAGTGCACCGCCATGTGTAAAGAGGGAACCCTGAGTAAAGTAACCGCCGGCAAGGATACCAAGCAGACCACAAGGATCATTTTTTCATGACGACACCCACATCTTTTCGCAGGGGTTTGATGGGGAAGTTCGGTATAGCATACCACTGTCTACGCTTTGGGGGTACCTGGGGCTACGGTGGGGCACGCACTTTAGCCCGCAGCACGAGGAGGCAAACCTGAGAGCATGAGGAGAGCCACGACAGCATGTATTGCCCTTCATATCACCAGTATGTGTTATCAGCAGTACGTAGCACAGGGCCGGCACCACTCCCTTCATCCCCCCTCCCTCAGGATGGAGCGTGGCTGGTGGGGCCAAACCTTTCATTGCGCTCACAGGCCCTCGCTCTATGCGGACGGCGCGGCCAACATGGAGCTCTGCTTTGGGTTTCTTCAGCCGCGGCCTTTCGGTGCAAGTTCCAGACAGTGGTGAGGCGTTTGGTCCTATGAACCTACCCTGTTTGGGGGCTGCTTAAAGGAAACAGTCGCAATGACTTAATAAGCGTCTGGAGTAAGATCTAGAGGGGTCCTAGCTGTGACACCGGCTGTTGTTCCGTGATTGTATACACCTGATTGTAGGGGTGTGACTGAGTTTTGTAAGTTGACTTGGAAAGTCCTCCTCAAAGGGAAACCTACACCAAGCCGATTGAAATCAGTGGTTGAAACCTCGGTCATCAGGCCAGGTTCCAACTTTGCAAGCGATGTTGGAGCGCAGAACATGGTGATGGGGAAGCTGGTCTGAGGAGCCACGTTGCCACCGGGCGTTATGTTTCATATCGTTGAAGTAGCGGAATCCAACATGATGATACGCATGTTTGTGCTTTCGATCGCTTGGTGGGGTCATAGGTGAGAGTGCAATCCGATGAGCGGAACTGAAAGGTAGACGCCGCCGATGATTGCAACGGGGAGACAATGGTGGTTGCCACATTTCACGGCTTTGGCAACAATTTGGTAGTCTATGCGAACCCAATCCACGAAGAATATGAATACTGTCGGTAGGCCAAATATGCGGCAGCTACGGTGGCATCCAGGAAACAAACATTTGGCAACCTTGATTTGGAATCTATGCTGCTGATCACACAATGGTTTGCCCAAATTGACAAGATGTGAGATGCGTGTTCCGCGATTGACATTAAGTAATATTCATGGTAACTGAGTCCAAATTCATGTTTTTTGGGTCTCATAACGGGAGGGTTTCTCCCTGCCCTGCCCACCCCCCTCTTCAGCAGCAACAGCTGCTGCTGCTGCTGCTGCTCGCCACCGCCACCACTGTGGCTGCTGGCTGCCTGCGCCAAAGGACCGGGGGGCAGGGACAGAGCTAGGCTTGATTGCATTGTCAGCACCTAAGTCTCGGCATTTTTCCCCCGCTGTTCCCCCAGCAGTGATGCGTTGTCAAATCAACTGACGGCCAGCCTTTGCTGACATGAAATTGGCCCGGGTCTCAGACTCCATCCAGGCCTTGTTGGCCAACAAGACCCTTTCCTGTCCCACCTCCACTCCGGTAAACTTGTCCACAAATTCGCGAATGAAGGAGGCCTTCTCAGTTCGCAGGTCCCGCTTGCCCCGCTTCTGCACGCCCTCCTTCTTCTGGTTCGCCTTCGTGGCACGCTTCGCGCGCTTGTTCTTGCCCTTCGCCTTGTCATCAGAGCTCGTTGCCTTTGTGCTGGTAGGATTCCTTGGGACGCCCTTCTGAAGCCATTTTTCATGCCACCTCTCGCACGCCTTGCGGTGAACGCGCCTCTTCTCTGACGGGGTCCTTCTCTTGCGTCCGCTTCCATCACCACCGCTGCACTCTGGCGTGGCCTCTGCAGGTGTCTTGCCCGTAGGAGCCGCTTGAAGCTCCTCATTCTTCTGGTCCTTCTTGGCCTCCAAAGCCTTGACAGGCATCTCGCCTGTAGCGTGAAGCTCCTCGCTCTTCTTCACACGCTCTGCCCGCTTGGTCTTCGCCGCCACTGGAGGCTCCTTGCTGTCCTTCTTTGCGACGCACTTTGCCCGCTTGTTCTTGACCTCCTTCTTGTCCTCCACAGGTGTCTCACCTGCAGTAGCTGCTTGAAGCTCCTCCTGCTCGCCCTTCCGCTGGTTCGCCTGTGCGGCGCCCCCTGCCCGCTCGTTCTTGGCCTCCACAGGCGTCTCAGCAGTAGTAGCCGCTTGAGGCTCCTCGCTCTTCTCCTGGTTCGCCTTCGTGGCACACTCTGCCCGCTCATCCTTGGCCTCCGCTGAGGCCTCAACAGGCGTAGCTGCTTGAAGCTCCTCGCTCGGAACCTTCGGCGGCTCCGCGCAGCCCTGCACAGGTTCTGAGTCATCGTCTTCCACCTCCATGCTGCCAGTGCCCGCGCTTGTTGATCCTGTATCCCCTGGTTCCTCCGACTCATCTGCAGAAAAGCAGCCCAACCGCAGTGTTGCTTCTGAATCAGTCCGGCGCATTTTGGTTGGCGGGGTGAGGTAAACGGCCGGCTGTGCAACTGGAGGCTGAGGCAGTTGAGGTGGTTGAAGAGGCCGAGGCTGTCCAGGCTTTGACTTTGCCGCGGATCTGACGAGAAGTGGCTCAAGTCTTCGAAGGGCAGGCAGCCTGATTCATTGATTGGGTTTTTTGAAGTAAGGTTAGACAGGGGTATTTTGATAAACCAGTCAAGAACCATTGCCCGAAGGGGGAATTTGACAACATCCAAGGCCTGGCATTTTCTTCCACAGGTTTTGCCATAAAACTCGGGCGCCACCAAGTTGGGGAAGAAGCCACTGTAGGCAAAGCTGGTGCGATGCTATGAAAACCACTTTGTGGCGGAGGGGCTGGGGTGAAGTCAACACGCTCCTGCGAATCCTCCTCAATCCACACCACCCCACTTGTCACAGCCATTTCTGGGCAACTAGTCGGGATCTGTTGGGCCCCTAAATGCTTTCATTGAGCCAATTCAATCCAGACATGCTTCAAATTGCATTCAAGCATGGCCAACTCTGTTGCGGCCCCGCAGGATTTTGCTTCTCTTCTGGAGGCTCGGCTCGGCCCGTGCGATCTTTGGCAGTCAAAAGACAGCACCCCCTGGCAGTGAACAAGCTTTTAGTTCCCAGGGTTTAAAAGCAAACATTGTTTGATAGTTAAACTGTTTCAAACTTGTTTGGCATTGTCGAGCACAACCCTGGGCTAGCAACCACTGCACACCCGGCTGTCTTGCCAAAGCAACGCAAGCACAATGCCAAGCATGTGGTACTTGGCGCAGCACCCTGCCTAAATCCAACAAATAGATGGCATTGCCGATTTGCGAGTAAGAATACCGGACTCCCCAAAAGTGCCCCAAACCTTGTGCAGGGTGCCAGGCCTTGCTTTCATCTACAAAATTCGCTTACACTGCGAATCGGCCAGGGCAAGCTTTGCCATCAAAAACAGGAGAGGTTTCGCAGCTCCAACGATCTTCTCTGTCTGGTAGACGCGTAAGCGCCATACCTGGCGAAAGCGTGAGTGACTTCCAGAGGTTGGTGTTTTGATCAATCAGCATTTTGAAGCTTAAGCTTTGTCTTTTGCGACTCAACAACTGGCACTGGCCTCCTGGATGCATGGAGAGTCATGGATCTGCTTCGCGTCAAAGTAGGACCCAGCACTGCGCTGCTTCACGTTCTTTAGCTGGATAGCAGATGGCTTCCAAAGCATGTTGGTGCCCTCTTTCAAGGCAACCTCAAACCTTCAGGGGTCAGGGCCCTCAAGATGTTCCATCCCCAAGCTGGTGAAAATCAAGCCGGACCATATTTCAAACTTGATGCTCTACGACCCACTCTCCCCCTCGAACCTAACATTGACTCAATATTAGCTGGGAACCCTTTTCTTTGACCCCCCCTTTTTCTTTGCTCTTCAAATTGAAGGATTGGTTTGACCCCGGCCTGTCTCCCTCCTCTCCTTGACACACCGCAGCAGGTCGCTGAACCGTGTGTCCAGCGAGCTCAAACTCAACAAGCCCAGCGCGCTCTACCTCTTGCAGGACTGAGCGGAGTGTGGAGAGCTCCCCGTCATGGCCGGATGAGTCTTCCATTACAACCAACTCCCTGTCAGACTCCAGGTGGAAGGTGTACCCTTTGGTTGGGTTCTCCTGAAACGAACCCGGAAACAAGCGCCCGCAAACTTGACCTCGAATGGTTTCCATTCAGCAGCATTCAAAACAACAGGGATTTTTCTTTGGTTGAGACACACACGCAATCACGCAAAGTGTCCTGGGTGTAGGCAGTGGCCTTGGCATCAAGGAGCCAAGTGCCCGCCCCAAAGCACAGCAAAGGTGCGTCAGCGTGCACTGTGGCATCCCCAGTTGCAACCAGGAAAAGCTTGGGCCCCTCTACGATGGATGCCATCAGAGTGTTGTCGATCATGAACGTGTGCGCGGGCGTCCCGTACTTGCTCTCAAGCGCCTCCCTGCTCTCGGGCTCTCCTGCGAAAACTGCCGACCAATCGAAGTCAACCCCGGAAACCGTGCCCTCGGAGCTCTCTTCAGGCTGGACATTATCTGGCTCAGCAACCTTGGGCAAGCTTGCCGGCTTGCCACGAGCAAGCGTTGCATCTGCCCACCGCCGGTCGAAGGCCTGCAGCAGTTGCCGCCATTCCGGAGAGCGCACCGGGTCCGAGAGGTAGGTGCTTCGAACCTCTTGTGGGATTGCCAAGAGGTTGTCCTGGACCTTGCAAACATGGAGCGTTGGGATCTCGGCGATGACCGGCGCGTCATCGGCCGCTTCGCTTTTGAACTTCGGCGTGCATTTACCAATTTGGTTGACCCCGTTCTTCCAATCCTGTCAGATTGCAAGCTGGACGGGATTCTAGGTTTTGCACAAACATTAAATCAAACAAGAAAAGCAAAGTCTTGACAGTCAGCGACTAGCTCTGCGCCTGTCCTGCAGTAGGGTCTCAGACACTGTCATGACGCAGTAGCTGTGGCTGGCTTGGTTGTCCGTCAGGCTCAGGATTGGGATGCCAAGCTTCAAGCAAGATCGCTCCAGTGACCCGCAGTAGGTCGTGGTGTGAATCACGACGGTCTGCTTCATCTTGTTGCCTGCGCGGCGTGCTGTGTTTGGGCGGTTTATGTGGAATGAAAATGAGCTGAACCGTTTGACTAGCCCCCACAAAACTTACGGAGTTGGTCGGTCCACTTGAGCCAAGCTTCCCAGCAAGCTCTGTAGCAACTTGGTCATCAGGTCTGTCCCTGCCAGCCACTGGCTAGTTTCCTGAAAGTCCGTCAAGTTCTTTCGAGTTTCGTGACACTGCAAATGTGCCCGCACACTTGGCACTTGGAACTCGCTTTCTGGAAGTGCCGCAGGGGCTGGCCCAGGGCTCAAAGCCTGAAGCCTCCACAAGTCTGAGGTGGTGAGCGGGTTGATCTGGGTTGGCTGTGGGGCCTCTTCATGACGATTGCACCGATATCCGGTGCCTTTGGCAGGGAGGGCGCAGTCTGCGACGCCCAACCATGCACGGAAGGTGGATGGGCGGTCACAGTTCCGGTGCAAGTTGCTTGAGTCCAGGGAGACAGCAAGGTCGCGTAGCTCCAGCCTGCGCTGCAGCATCTTGTCCTCCACAGACCTGCGAAGGGGCAGCATCAAGTTACTACTGCCCGGGGTGTTCTTGGCAAGTGCCGAAACTAAGCACCCAGTTGCGCCTGCAATCCTTCCTCAACGATCCGCCAGAGGCAGCTCCAACCAGAAGCGGCGGGAAGATGAGGGCGGCTGAGCCTTCCACATGCAGGATAGTTGCCAAGCTTTGGGCTACGACATGAAACAAACAAAAACGACTATATGGGTTCACAGTAGCGATGCTGGTTGCGGTCAATCACCTTGGCAATCAACTGGGCGTGCTTGTTCAGAGTTGCCGTGTTTAGCGTCCCGAGCTTGCTGAAATCAGTGAACACCACCACGATGAGATCGTCCTGCTTGACCTGACCCAAGTTTAGCGTGGAGTTGCGACTAACTTGGGGCCGGCTTGGTTTGGCTTGGAAGTGCAGCTTGTGCGCTTGGTGTGAAACGATGAGTAGCTTGGGATTGGCTCGGGTTGAGTGCGGAGTCGGATGTTGTTTGAGATTGCCGGAGTTGCAACCAACTTGGGATTGGCTTGAGTTTGGCGTGCAGTTGTGAACAGCTTGGGATTGGACTGAGCTTGGCGTGCAGTTGTGAACAACTTGGGATTGGATTGAGTTTGGAGCGGAGTTGTGAACAACTTGAGGTTGGAGTGAGTTTGGAGCGCAGTTGTGAATAACTTGGGATTGGGTTGAGTTGGGCGTGGAACTGTGAGCAACTTGGGATTGGCTTGAGTTTCGCGTGGAGCTGTGAATGAGCAGGGATTGGCGGGTTTGGCGTCAAGTTGAGATTGAGTTTCGTGTGGAGCTAGGGGTTGGCTTGAGAGTGGATTTGCAACCTACCTTGGGTGTTCTATGGAGGTGGCCTGAAGCGAGCTTTTTTGGAGCAAAAAAGGTCGATTCAGGCCACCTCGCAAAACTGCCCGGTGTGGCAAACGATGACGGGCCTTCAACTCTCCTGCGGCTGCTCGCAGCCAGGTGTCCATCGATGGGACGCTGGTCATGTCCGGCACCAGCTGGATGCTGCACCACTTCTCCATGTAGCGCTCCACAATCCTCACCAACACACGTCATTGATAGCTTGAGATGGGACGAAGTAGCAAAGTCAAGTACAAGTAAAAAAGTGAACTCAAGAGAAATATGACAAGGCTCGTTTTGCCGATGCTGTTCTGAGCTTTTGCGTGCTGCACGGACACGATGTGCTCTCGAGCGTTTTTCTGCTGGAGCTTGCCCTTGTAGCGCACCCACGCCACCTCATCCAACCTCAGAGCGCGGTAAGCACCCAAATCTGGCATGAAGCCCTGCCTGACCTGCCCAAATATAAAAGTCCAGCAGCGAGATTTTGGTACGGATCTCCTGATACTGGGCGCTCGCCGTTGCCTCCTCCATGGCTTCCATGTCAACGACAGAGAGCTTCTCGTCGGGCACAAGCTCTGTGTCCACCAGCTCCACCCAAAGCGAGAGGTGCTTGACGTTCCAATTTGCCAGGCCAACGTCCACGCACGACAGGACCTCTGCGAAGTAGTCCCTGGCCAAGCGATTGGAAGTCCGGTCAGCATGACAGTCTGTCTTTTGACTTTAATCAACAAGGAATGAAGCGCTTGTTAGATGCTGTTGAGTTGCCTGGACATGAAAGCGTCCAGGATGCCCTGCTGCGCTTTCTGGCCGGCCGCCTCGTTCTGCGCGTGGAACTCCGCAGCGACTTTGGCGGTCCCAAGCATCACGCAGGTGTAGTCCATAAGGCGCTCGAACTCCTGCACAGTAGGTCTCAGCTTGGGCCGCGCGGACTGCTTGACACGGCGAGCCTGGCGGTTGAACCAGGCAATGTGGTTTCGGAGAAAGTGTTCTTGGCAGTCAGCGTCTACTGTCAACAAGGTCTTGATGTACGTGTTGGCCTGGGCAGCCGGAGAGGCTGCCAGGAGCCACCGCGTGCTTCGCAAAAGATCGCTCGTGAAGCAGCTTTGGCTCCACTTGTTGTAGTGGAGGTGGCCGCTGATGAGCTTCCGGGCATCTGCGGTTGTCCCGACCAGCAAGTTGTGAATGGCCTTGACGCGGTCCTCATCCACCATCCACTTGGAGAGCATGCCGTCGGAGTGGTTGAACTCTGAAATGATGCTGCGCAGTCGTTTCTCGGTGTTGAAATCTGGAGGGTGGGACCCGTCCTTGGCCTTCACATCCATGACGTGGCTGAACTGTAGGGCCAGTGTCAGTACGCTGGGAGCCTGCCTTTCAGCGCCACGAAAACTTAGGGACAGGTTCATGTAGGCGCGCTCTGTGTCGGACTGGTTGAGCATGAGATGCATGGGGAGAAGCCAGGCCTTGTCCAGGAAGGCTTGGAAGGGAATGAGCGTGGCCCACTGCTCCTCCACATCGGTGTCCACTTCCGAGCACATCATCAAGACAAAAGCTATGACTGATGCCTTGGTGTAACCTTTGATCACGTCCACTGAGTAGTTGGTCAGCTTGGTCTCTCCTTGGATTGGCCCCGCGGAATTAGTTTGGAGGGGTTCACGTGATTGAGCAAAGGTGCGGGCACCATTGAAGGAGACCTGAGCCAGTGATGTTGTGGGGCCTCTGAGGCTGTGTCAATGAACAAAGAGCAATGTGTAGGAAGGTCAGGCAAGACTTATGTAGGCGCTGGGCATTCACAGACAGAGGCTCTCGGGCCAGATCGATTCCTCCCACAAGCATCGACTCCAGACACGTTAGCCAATCCCGGACGCATGGCATCCCATCAGCTGGCATATCCAGCCTTGGGAGGCAATGATTGGCAACACGCAGTTGGTTCAAGAATCCAAGGAAGGGACTTGAGGGCAGCTACTGGCAGCTTCAAGGTGTCCTTTTCCATGGCAGTGTCCACAACCTGCAGTGGCTGAAAGATCTAACAACCAGTCATTTCCCGCGCTGCTCTAAGAAACTAAATCTCAAGTTTATTTGTTCGGTTTAACTCAAACATAGCTAGCTTCGCAATCGAATGAGCCCCCAGCAAAGCTTCCTGCCGGCTTGAAAAGGCTGTGGTGAAGCCCTCGCTTTTGAGCGTAGCCGGCGTACCACCCTTCGAGCGAAGTGAGGTTCACCTGCCTGTTGTCAGGATTGGCAACAGCTAGCACTGAAGGGACCACATCCGCAGGGTGGGCAATGTCCAAAGAGCCATCCTCCTCATCGTACCCCGCCATGTACTGCTGTAGCTCCTTAATCCAAACGAGGGGAGGGCGTGAAGCCCCACGATATCGACTCAAGCTAGGGCAAGCTAGGAGGTTCAAGGATCTCTTGAATGTTCAAAATGCATGCTTTCTTGGCACCCCGCCTAGTTATTGACAAATGGTTGTGTGTGTAGTAGTTGTCCCCTTTTGTTGGCCCCCTTTTCAATCAGTCCTCCCAGAAACCCGTGAAGGTTTATAAAGCACCACACCTATTTGCCAATGAACTTTCTCAAGATTCACCTTGGCCACCCCTTAACTGTCTCTCAGGGACACCAAGCTTTTTCAGACAAACGGGAAGCTAGTTGTCCAAAAATTCCCTTTTTGAAGGACAGGGAAGTCTAATCCCCGGTCTCCTCAACCAATCAAATATTTGAACGGCCCTCAAAAAGCTATCGGGTTGAAAGTTGAAACGTGCTGCGCCCTCCTGCCCGGCTGAAATTGTTCTGCAATCAGGTCAAGGTTCCCTGAGCAAGGACACATCACCATCTTGTTTTTTCACAAACCGCTCAAAGGCGGTGCATTGCTTCTTCGCGCTGGCCCCCTTGCTCTCTGACTTGTCACTCTTGGTCGGGCTCGGCTCGTTCTTTGTGGCCGCAGGAGCCATCTGCCTGGCCTTGCCAAGCAAGGCGTTGGCACCTGGGCGTGGGCTGCGGTCAAACAGGTGAAGCCCCCGCAACTCAGAATTTCAGCTGGGATTCGGTTCATGTTGCTCGGCGGATCCCTGGAAACAACCCCCACCTTGATCAAAATTGGCTCCGGATCAGTCGGGTTTCAAGAGACCCCTAAAAAGTACATTGATTTTGATCTTGGATCTCAACTAAAAAATCAATGGACTATTCCTCAAATAGTACATCGACCCTCCTTGGCAGATAGGTGCAGACATTGATTTCAAAATGCAAGTACCCCTGACGAAAAAATGAGGTCAGCTTGACACCCTGGGGTTTCAATGGACTATTTCTCCCGGAGTCCAGCGACCTTGCACACCCCCCAGAAAAGAAATTTCAATGCACTAAATAGGGTTGAGGCGATCGGGCACTGACCCCCCAGATCAATGGACTTTTCGAGAAATGGTACACCGAGTTTGGGCAAATGGACAAAGTTTGAAAATGAGGTACACCGACTTTCAAGGGTCAAGCCGCCACAGTACACCGACTTTGGGGGACGGGTTGGTGGGGTACACCGATGTTGCGCCAGTTGAGCCATGCGGTCCACCGACTTTTAACTGACTTGCCCAGGGGTCCATTTTTAGAAGAGTCACTTGAAGCCACCCGCAGACCAGAAAAAATATAGGGTCGCACACCCAAAGGCGCCGGCTGCCTGGCCTGCCAGCGCCACGCGGTGACGGCCTTGGCGCAGGCAACGTGATGGGGCGGCCACTTGTGCGGCTATGAACAGGCCAAGCAAACGCTCCATTTCTCAATGTTCCAGTCTTGCGAGCATCAACGGCCAAGGTAATTGTCAACCTCTTGAACCAAGTGGGTAACTGCTTGAGCAAGCTTACCCTGAATTAAAGTGACCTTGTCCTTTGCACCGTGGAGCTGGTTTTGCCCGTCAGAAGCAATCACAGACCACACGCTGCCAGTCTCATCATCATCGCTGTTTGTGTTCGCCTCTGGAGTCCATGCAAAGTTTGCTGCAGTCCCACATGATTCGCGTGGCTGGGAGCTGCTCGTGGCACGGGTTGCAACGAAAGACGGGCTGTCAGCTATTTTGCATTGGGCTGCCCAGTGTTCCCGCAACTGCAACATGAGGGCACCCTTTGTGCCAGTGACACGGAGTCCATGGTCTCGGTTGATCTGCTGCAACTCTGCCTTGTTCTTGGTGGACAGGCCCTGGCTCGGGTCGCATGGGTGCTTTTGCCCACGGACATGTTGCTTGAAGACTTCCTTGAGCTCCTCTTTGGTCAAAGACTTGAGCTGCTCATGGGGGATGACTTTCGCCAAAGCCGCTAGAATCTCACCTTTTGTGTTTGGGATGACAGGCGCACTAGCACGATGCCATTGGAAGGGTGGGCTGGTGGCCCAGCACACAGAACACATCATATCCATGGCCGCGGCCGGCTTTGGTTCTTGGGGCACAAGCAGCTAGCGTAACACGCAACTCAGGCCCGACGCAATGAGAACCGTGACGCTAAACACTGAATTGCTTGTAGGCTTTGAGGGCCCTGCAAAGTTTACTAGGGGCGGTTTGGTTTAGTTACAAGATTCTGACACAGTCGCAAGCCGTTCTGTTTTCCCTACACATCACGAGCGCCTCCAAACATAGCCCTTAAAGGCATGCCTGGGGCAAGTGCGGCCACAACTGCTGGGTGCAGTGTGTACTGCGGGTCCATGGCCCCTAACTGCTGGCCTGGCAAGCTGTGCCACACCAAGTTCGGAAGCCGTGCGTTCAAATAGAACTCGTTCCGGGCCAAAGCCCGCAAGTACTGCACACTCTCCTCATATCCACCACCGTAGGTCTTGCCCACAGTGTTAGCCAAGCCATTGCACTGGTCTCGAAAACTCTCAGAGAAGTTGTTTGGATTCCTTAGGGCAAACTTGCCAAATTGGTCGCCAGCCCAACTTGGGCGGAACAACTCAAACCCCACTCAATCAAGTTTGCCAGCCCTTCCCCCAAAGCTGTGACAATTCGAATCAGGGGCTTTTCGCGCGGCACCAGGCCCACCTGCGCAGCTCGCCCAGCAGTCAGGACGAGGAGTGGCCGCTGGGACAGGTGTCGGTCACCAATGTGCTGCTTGATGATCATCACAACATCATCCGGGTGTGTTGGGGCGCGGCTGCTCCCGCTGTCGATGTTTCGATGTAGCCGGTCTGGAAGGTCTGCACAGGGCGGCCGAACAAGCCAAGGTTTTTAGAGACATTTTATTAAGCAAGCGCTTGTTGTTTCCGGAAGCCCCCTTGAATGGAGATTCTCTGCAACTGCAACAAGTGAACTTGCTTGCGTGTGTTCTGCTGCGCTGTTTCCACAAAACGCAGGGCGTGTTGAAGTGGTTTGTTTCCAAGGGACCCCAAGAGCTCATTTGAAGATGACACTTTTGGAGATAGCCGTGCGGTCACCTAGAAACATGCCTCGTCGGGACATGCTAATGAAGACGTGGTTGGCATACGCGTCCTCCAGCAAGCCTCCTTGCAAAGCTATGCGCTGGGTCGGCTGAAAATGGTTCCTCCAGGCATGGGCAGCGTCCAGTTTAGAAACTCGAATCTCAGTGTTCAAGCCGATCCAAGACCGAAGGGCGTTCCTTTGGAGCTCCTTCCTGAGAATATCACGTACTGACTCAGGTGACAGCAATTGATCGCAAGCTGCTATTCTGCGGGCTAGTATTCCCCATAGCTGATCTATTTGGTCGTGGCTGTGTGATTTTCTCAAGCACATGAGGCCAGCAAGGCGCATTTTTCGTTTCGATACGAGGTTGTTGAGGTACGATAATAGAAACTGATTCTTGCACTCACGCACGGTATTATCTGAGAATAATAACAACGTGGATGGCATTGGCAAGTGTTTCTCTTGGCAGATTTGGTGCACCCTCTCCAAGCAAATGCTGACGATCTCCACGATTGTCGACGAGTCATGTCTTGTGGGTTCGTCCATGATGTGTAAATCCAACACCCATCCATATGCCCAACATCCATGCAACTTCAAGGATGGTCGCACGTGCTTCGCCATGCTCGCGCTCGCCCGCAAGGCGGGCGCAGATGGAAGCATGAATTTGCTTTGGTCCATACCATCCAGGACGCAAACTAATGTGTCCGAGCTCGGGTCCCTTGACAGTTCCTGTAGGCCCCAAGCGATGGACCTATCCACATATTGTGAGTGCAAATGCTCGCGGTAGGCCTTCACGGCGGCCAATTTGGAAGCAATTGGCTCTCCCTTTCTGTTAATCTGTTGGGACAATTGGAAACAGACCTCGCATCTTGCAAACCTGGGTTGCCAGCGCTTTGGTCACCAAAAACAAGTTGAAAGAGCAGGGCCAAGAGACCAAGGAAAAGTCCGGCTTTTCTAGATCAGGGGCAGTGACTTGTCGCGAAATTTCAGGATATCCTTCCAACGCTGGTTGAAAACTCTCAAGAAGGTCGAATACCTGGCGCAGGAAAGTTCACAGTTCATAACCGGGAGGTTTCATTCAAAGGTGTGCTTGCAATGGTTTCAATGGCCGGAAATGGCTAAGACCCACACGAAACAAGCTTGGCGCCAATGAGCTGGCGTGTGGCAGCATAGTGCTGGTACAGTTCTTGAACATTTCCCGGGGGTAGGAATTTTGCGACCTTCTTTTCCTCATTCCCTTGGATCAGCTGCAGTGCCATGCTGCACCCTGGTCGATCGAGCCAACTGATAAGTTCCTCATCCTCTACGTCAGAGGCTAGGTCAAAGTCAGGGTCATCTCCCTTGGCCGCCCGGCCGCGCCGTATGAACCTTCAAGGTTTGATACAAGAGTCCCACCACTCAAAGCTCATGCATTCCGCTTAAGGGTTTCCCACCTATGTTTCCAGCTACGCCCAAACGTCATTTTGTAAAACAACAGAAACATAGGAGCCTGTCAGGCAAGGTCTCTGCAACGCTTTCCCAGAGCGTGGTGAGAAAAGCGTCCACAGAATAGGAATCTCTTTGGGATCCTGACCGGCACTTCCCAATCCGCAAGTCCGGGATCATTTGCGCGCCGCGCTTCAGGCGGCTGGCGCCAATGCCGAGGATGCGCGCAAGGCACTTGCTGCCGACGGGGTGGTCAAGGAAAAGGTAGGAATTGACAGGCCCCTCCCCCTCCAGAGATAGGTGAATCTCAGGTGTGCAGGAATCAAACAGTAGGACTTGGCAAATTGTTCAAGTATTGACCGCTTCTACGGAGAAACCCAACAGAAGCTTTGGTTGCCCAATCACATCAAATACAACCGAGGAGCCAAAGAATCTTGGTCTGCCTTTGGCAACTCCCAAAACTCTTTGAGGAACTTAGCGATGTCTTTCTGCCGGTATTGCGAGAAGCATGTTTTCCTTGCACCTTGGCTAGCTTCACAAGTCGGTTTCAAACACACCACAAAAGTTGCACCGCCCGAATAGACTCCCTGCTCAAACCCCGGCTGGTGAACATTGATCTCAAGAAGGGCTGGTAAACATCAAGAGGAAAAACTAGGAAACAAGGCAAAATAAAAAACCTAACCAAAGCCCAGTTGCAAAGGCAAGTTTCTTGGGAGAGAACCTTCACAAGGCGTGCCTCTGACAAGCCGTTCTCCTTAAACGATGTTTTCAAATGCCTCTTTTGAACAGCACGAGAAGACCGACTGGTGTTGTCATAGTGTCTCCGGGACTTTTTGGGCTGCGCAGCCTTGGCCACTTCCCTCATAAAATGAGCTTTGGCGGCAACGTGCATGCGGCGCCATCCAAAATTGAAGATGGACTCGGGCTTATTGCAAGGGGACGGGGATCTAGACGATGTGCTTTCGTCTTCTTCAGGCTCTGGCAGGAAAGACTGCTGCGAAGGAGGTTGAGAGCAAGCGCCCGCCGGGCGCTCGTCCTCTTCAGGCTCTGGCTGAAACAGCTTGGGGTTGCCGCCGCTGGATTTGGCAATCGCTCCTGGCTAAAGAGGAATCAATAACTATTGCAACTGCGGCGCAACAAATTCAAATGTCAACCATCATCATGTTTCCACCAAACTTTAGCGACAAGTCCTTTTGCACAAGACAGGGTTCGGGAAGAAGCCCTTGCTGAGGGTTCCCGTTCAGCAGCTTCTGGGTGGAAACTGCGCTTGGTGAGCACAGAGCCACATCCAACTTTCAACTTGGGCTTGGTAGCTGCGCGGCTGGCTTGACACTCCGGGCCCTCATCTTGAAACGGGGGCATGCGCAGACATCACGCGTGATGCATTCTGAAGCTGATCAGTGGAACTCTGCAAGAAATAGAAATGTGGCTTCTTTCTAAAGGCTGCTTAGGGTTGCTCAAAGAATTATTGGGTCACTCCTGAGATTTCAGCATCCAGCTGGGCTTGAGAAAAAAACTCACAGGCGTGATGAAAAGCATCTCTGTGAGCAATAGCTTTTGGCTTGCTTCTCCCTTGAGGCTGCGGCAGATGACTCGCCACCCAAGCAGCGGCGAGGCACCTGCCCGGGGCGGGCGGTGGGAATTGGGGCTTATAAACAAAGCACACCAAAGCACAGGGAGCTGCTACTTTGTTTTTTCCCGCAATGACAAGATTGTGTCCGTGAAGATGCACATGGCCCGTCACTCGAGGACCAGCACGCGCAGCAAAAGTGAAATGCCGACACTTGGCAAATGCATCCCATTTCCACTCATTCGGCTCAGAGTCCGTTCACTGAAGGTGCCATCGGTGGGTAGGGTGACCCTATCCTAGGCACAGGTGGCCAAGAGCGTTTAATGGAAGTGAACCCAAGCATTTCTGAGTGCAAAGGCTAGAACAACTAAGAATTGATCCACTTTCGCAGCGTTGCAGAGTGGTTGCCAAACAGGGTACGCCAATGACAGGAGCTTCTCTTGCCCGGTGAAGCACCTCCCCAAGTCTTCTGACCTCGTGGGTTGCAAGTAGCTGAGCTTGACATGTTGGACAGTGTAGTGAGTCACTGATGATTAGGGCATGGGCCACAACTCAGTAGAGGAAGTTGCCAAAGTTGGCAGCTCTCCGTTCTTCAAATCAGTCCTGCCCCTCTTTGAGTTTTGTGACAAATCAAAGATGGACTTCTTGGGGTACTTCGCCCTGTAGCGCAGGAGATTGGTTCTCAAAGGCCTCAGTTCTTGCAACTTGCCCAATCTAAGGTTGTGTGTGCAGAGTGCAAAAGCGGAAGATGGAAATAAGCGCTCGGCTGAGCCAGACTGCCTTCGCTGGGCCCATTTTCCCCACAAATGCTCCGGAGATGCGACTGCTCGCTCACCCCAAAGCAGGTAGGCTTCATGCACGGTATCGTGTTTTTGCCCGCCAGCAAGACGTCCACTAGCTTCTGGAAACTCATGTCCTTGAAAGGAATTCGGGTTGAACAATTCTTGAAGCAAACCTCATCTCATCTCAGATTGGGCCTGCAGCCAAGACTCATTTGCCCACTTCAGCTCGTTGGAGTGCCAAGTGATGCGGTATTCCCGAGGCCGTGCGGAAGGGCTCCCCCACTGCTGCGGACGCAGCCTTGGCCAGGCAGGCGCGCAGGCGGGCTCAGCGCCAACTGTGTCGGAACAAGGCCCCTTTGGTCTAGGGAACTGTTTGCTTGCTACTTTGAAACTCGCACGGTCTTTTTCAACAAGGAACGTAGCCATTTCCACGTCGTGATTCAGGAACTTCTCTAGCAGGCTGTCATCATAACCAACCACGTTCTCATGCACAGAGGATTGCGAGTGGCGTTGGCACGCAGTCGCAACTGCGTGGCTTTGGGCGCCGGTAATGTTGGACAGGCCCTGCCTCTTTCCCAGCCTTAGTATTCGGAACTTGTTGTGGGATAAGGTATGCAAACAAACGCAACCGATGCAATTTGTGCATCCAATAGGCCGGCTGAAGATCACTCAAGGAGGCTGCCAAGACACAGATGGCTTGCTTCAGGCTTGGGAGGGCACACTCCTTTTGGTGAGTGATGCAGGTGGCGCGCTTCTTGAGCTTAATGGTGGTAGGGTCCAAGATGCGGTTTTTCGGCACCTCATCGACGATCAAATCAAATATGTTGCCAAAAAGGCATTCGTTGGGGAAGGCGCTTTTGATCCAGGTCTGGCAGCTCTTGTCCTTCTCTACCTCAGTTGTGGTTCCAGTTGATTCGCAGCTTGCAGGGCACCCTCAACAAACACTTCACATGGTTTAAGCAAGCTGCGGCAGAGGTGAATCTCAGACCAGTCTTAATGCCCCAGCGATGAAGCGCCGCTGCAGAGATACACTTCCATGCCATTCTTGGGCATTCGATGCCAGAAAACAATGTGTAGGCCTCTACCTTCTTGGTCAGCATCTTGATGCAGTGCTTCTTGCCAAACAATGCCTCGCATCTCTCAAGGAGGATGTGGGCCCACTTCCTAAGAGGGCGCAGGGCCCCGAGGATCAATATCCAAGTTAAAAGCATTCCATGCTTTATTCAATGTGTGTATTGCCATGCTTTCTATCCGCTTCACACGCTCCACGAGTTGTGCGTGTGTTCCATGCTTCTTGCAGCCGAAACACCCAAGATCCACCACAGCCCGCGGAAGGGGAAAGGGCTTCCTTGCAGAGACTCTGACACACAGACTGATAGACAGACGGTAGACAGACAGACAGACAGACAATCAATCAAACAGACAGACAGACAAACAGAACAAACACAACAAGCAACAAGCAATGACGAGCAATGACGAGCAATGACAAGCAAACTAAGCAAGCACGGAAACAAAACGAAACGAACGAAACGACAAACAAGCAAACAATGAAAAACAACAATCACGAAAAACAAACAAGCTAACAAAGAAACGAACAACCAACAAACAAATGCACAAGCAAACAATCAAATTAAGCCAGCAAACATGAGCAAACCAAGAAACCAACAAACCAAAAAAACACGACACAAACACACAAACACACAACTTAGTGACACTAACAAACATATCATGGCACGTCCACAGCGGGCCAAGTGTCAGCCCCGGATTCGTTGGCTTTCCTGGCTGGGATGATGATGGCTTGGCGGCTGGCTTCTTCAAGACTTGCTTTTTGACCGCACCATCACCCTTCCTCAGTGGCAGGATCCCCAACCCTCCCCCAAGGAAAAACAGCTTTCATCCGGCCAAGTGCAGGCAGGAAACTGGTTTCTTTGGGCCAGCAGCTGAACCAACGATTTCCCCATGGCTGCTCCAGCTTCGACCCGAGATGCTGAGCGGTTCCAACCAAATCGCAAGCCAACACAAGGGAAAGCCATGGATAACCCTTCAAAGTGTTTCCCTAAAAGGATCTGTGAAGAGGGTGCCAACAGTGTTTGGGTTATAACTAGCGTTTGGGTTCCAACACGGAATCTTCGAATGGGTTACCCTTGGCTCCCTTGGACTCAGAAGCTGTGAAGTGGTCTGAAGGTTACCCCTGGCCACTGAGCTCCCGAAAAAAGGTGTTTGCATAACATTCAGGTCACGCAAAATTGTCTTTGAAAGAGGTAGGATCTGGATCAAAAAACCACTTTAGGTTCAACAAATATAGGCGTCCACCTCCTTTCAAAGCCCCATCTTCGACTTCAAAGACCCTTCTTGGAAGCCCCTCAACCAAAACGCCCGGCCTGCTCGGCAGGCAGCCAGCTGCAGTGGTGGGCGTGTGGCGCCGCCGACCACCCCACCCCGGCCAACCCGCCCACGGCCGCCCACCAAACTCCCTTAGAACTAGGGGTAACCTCAAGCCCAGGGTAATAACCTTTTCAGTGACCTTTTTGGGACCCAAATTGACCCAAATGCCTTGAATTCAGCCCCAAATATCTCGAATGTTACTTCATTGTTGTTGTTGTTTTTTGCAGCGGCAAGCCGGGCGGAATCAAACCAGATGCAGCCCTACCAGGTGGAACAAACCCGAAGGGGCGAAGTTGCTTAGGCCAGATTCATCTCATGAGACCAGTTGCCGTTGCGCAATGCAGTGGCCAAATCCCGCGGTCGGAGCTTTAGGTGCGCAATGCAGTGGTGACAACCCCGTTTATCACAATGTATCAACACTGGTTGCAAAGTGGGGGTTTCCATTAGGAAAACACATCGAGTTGGTCTCCCGTTGGATTTTCTTCGCCCTTTGTTGGTTTTCTTCATGATCTTCTCACGGCCCACGGATTCCATCCGCCGCAGCTTGCTCCGAGGTCTCAAGTTCCAGGACGTCCTGCTTTGGGTGAGCCGTGGCCTCTGAAGCATAGGGATCCGAAAGCAACCCCGAACTCGACACCGAGCCACCCAGCTTACACGCCATGCGTGGATTAACTACTCTCCTGCAAATGAATGTGACAGCCACAATAAAGACGGTTTCTTTGGGGCGTTTCTGGGACAACTCTTCGTGTGTCAATAGTGATTTGTAGGGGTATAAACTTTGCAAGTAGATGCGTTTCAGTGGTGCTCGTGGGCTTCTTGTGGACGAGATCTGCTTGCAGTGCTTGTGGAAGGAAGGACTTTATTCGGGCTGTCTTCAAGTTACCCGTTTGGAGCATTGGAGTGGCCCTTCTTGCCTAGGATGGTCTGAGGAAACACTAGAGAACGGTAGGCAGCAGGGTATATAGGGACTTTGACATGCAGCATGTTCCCGCAGAACGGGGGTGGCGTCCCAGCTTCTTTTGAGAGGGTAAGCAAATCAGAAGTGGACACGAAGATATATCGAAGCCGAGGGTCAAGTATGGCATGGATATGACTGTTCCACGCCAGATCACCTGCCCGGGCAACTTGCTTCGGTGGTCCAAGATCCCCCCCTTCCCTGCCCCCCCGAACGCATCTGACAGAAAACACTGCCCTTGGCGCCGCATGGAGTCGAGTTTGTTGCTTTCGGGCAATGTGAGTCTAGCGAAAGGCACGATAGAAGCCAAAGGGTTTTTCAGCCGTTTGAACATGGCGTCGCTGCATTCCTGTAAAGGCATTGCTTGTAAAAGTAGCCTGAAGCAAACTACAACGCTGCTTGGAGCATTTGCCTGCGCATATCAATAGATCCAAATCCATAGGTGTTGTAGGTAAGGTTTCACCCGCATCCCGCAAGGGTGGTCGGTTTGAGAAAGTTTTGTGTGTGTGTGTGTGCGTGTGTTTCAAAATAGCAAATGCCACCCCCCAAACATGAACTCGCTTCCTGATAGTGCCCTTTGATTTCAGCAAAAGGGGTACCCAAGACAAGAGACGCGATATGTGTCACTGTTTGTGACTGCGTTTTGAGTTCAACTTCAGGACATGAAGTAGCACGCGCTCGAATTTGACCACGAGCGGTTGATCGAAGGACCACGATCCACGTAGGGAAGATTGTTCTTGTCCAACGACTCCTCTGGCAGAACCCACACGAGCAAGTTGCATTGCCGGGCCCGCTGTTGCAGCGGTGTGCTTTTCCCAGCTGGCTTCCCACTGTTCGCTAACCCAAAGAGCGTCGGCTCTTTTCTTCCAAAAGTAAATGCTGGAAACATGTTAATACGGTTCTGTATATTCCTGTTCTGGTAGCTTGGAGCATCACTGCATCACCATTGTGATTGCAGCCAGCGCAAAAAGGGTTTCCCTTGGGTGGTTGGTGATGCCTTTAGGTTGGACATATGGGGAACCCTGGTGGAAAAAGTCCAATCTCTCCATTGCTCAGGTGCATTTCAGTCTGGAAGCAAGGGTGGGGCCAACCCTTTGTTTAAACATCTGAACAACATGTTAATTGCAACAAGCTCATTTGGACGTCCCTTGAAGCAGGGTTCGCCAAACAATGCATCCCACAACACAAAACAACAGGATGTCCAGAACACTCAGCGGGAAAGTGTGATGTTTACTCCCCTGTAGATTAGCATGACACCCAGAAAGCCGAGGAACCTTCTCTTGGAAGAAGCTCTTTTTTGGGTTTCATGCTAGTTTGCAGGGGATTTCCTTTTGCAACAATCCTTTTCAAGAGGACTGTCTTCCAAAACTCTCTGTCTTTCGTGATTGTTGGAAAGGGAACACATTACATTTTTTGAGGGCATACACAAGTCATCATTTGAGTCTATACGAGCGTGACATGTTGATTGGAAACGGGGTTCGGTGTGTCCAAAGCATGGGCGTGTGTCAAAACAGGGAATTGGACCCTCCAAGGTTGCGGGTGTCCTTTGGTTTCCCTTTAAAAGCCCCAAAAGGAAACCAGAAAAAGGATACCTCGAACAGAGCACCTCAAAGTGTGGTTCTCCTTGAAAAGGGTACTTCAAACAACACGAAGCGAAACGCTTTGCGGTGAGGCTGCTGGACTTCAAGCGCACTGACCTGTGGCTGGGGAACCGCACTCTGTCGCCCGGGGACATGGAGGGCTGATCCGAGAGCGGCGATTTGAGATTACGCCCTTTTGGTATAAAGTCCACCGTTCGATTGGCGTGATGTATGTAGGGTTGTATGCCCACCAACCATTTTTGAGGGTGTCAACGCCAAGCACAGATCTTTGTGGACTCCCTTGACGATAGGCCCATATCCATTGGAAACGAGCCCCCCAAAAAGCTTTTGTGTTTGACAGGAGTTGCCCACAGCCAACATCAGCCGACGTCTTTGAACCTTTTCCAGCGTTTTTGTTTTCCCATGTTTGGAAAATGTTTAGCCTGGTATCCCCTAGTAAATGTCATAGCCATACTGCCTGTTTTGGGATGCGTGAATTTCCATATTTCCCAGTGTGACGATTGGATCTGGGCAAGAAGTGCTGCTTCCAGGGGCCGGAGGACGAATGTCTCAAGGGAAGCGGCTGCGACAGGGGCGGTTTCGGTGTCTTGTGAGATTTGTGGGATTGTTCAGAGTCGGTTTGCTTTGATTTATAGACTACAGCCTCTCCCCCTGTCCCCCCGCCCCCCTAGCCCACTAATGTTAGAGCCCTACCAATTGGGGCCGCTTGCTTTCTTGTTCAAAGTCTAAAGTCCGCGCTTGTTCCAAGATCGGACAAGCTGCTAGAGTGGCAGACCTTGCCTCAGACACCAGCATTGCAGTGCCAACAGGAAAGTAGTTTGTTGCCGTGAGATCTGTGCACTTTCATGTTTGTTTCTCTGGGAGGGTAACCCTTGTTTCAAGTCAGACATGTCAGTAACCATGACAGGTTTGGAGTAACCACGACAGGTTTTGGGAAACCACGCTAGACTTTGTCAGTACCCGGCATCTCAGTGGTGACATTTTGTTTGAGAGTCCATTCCTGGTTCAATGGCCGTGGGATTTGCGAAGTGCGTTCGCGCAATTGGTGCCCTCAGAATGTTCCACTGCCCCAACGAGCCCCAGTTCACTTTGCCAATTTGCCGGCACCTCTGAAGGTCAGTAGCTTTGGGTGTGGTTGGAAGGGAACCAAAAGGAAACTGAGTGTTTCAGGGGGTTCAAGCAATACCCAGCTTTGTTTAGAGTGCTGGAAGAGTGGGGGGCTTGTTGGGGCAGTGGAATATTCTGAGGGCCTTTGCGCGAACCGCAAGCACTGCACAGGCCATTGAACCATGAATGGAACAAAATGTCACCACGGAGATGCCGACTTGAAACAAGGGTTACCCTCCTAGCCAAACAAACGTGAACATGAAAGTGCACAGATCCCACATAGTGTTTCAGGGGGTTCAAGCAATACCCAGCTTGGTTTAGTGTGGAAGAGTGGAAAGCACTCAGCAAGCTTGTTGGGAAGGATCACGTGACGTCACAGTTGACACATCTCTGAGGCCTTCTTTTGGAATGCCCCGCCACCGAGAAAGTCGAAGGGCGAGTGTGTTCCGCGCTTCTCAGCCGACCTCTTGAGCTTTGGGTTCCCACTTTGCAACATTCTCTGATTCCAAAGGTCCAACGGAGCCATCTTGTTGGTCCGAGGCCTTTCGTAGGCTGACCCAGGCCGGATGAGCTGCCTTCTACATCCCGAATTGCCAACAAGCAACCAGGGGGCCTGGACAAAAAACGGAAATCCTTAAAGTCCCTTGTTTGCGGCAACGAGTGTTGCACCCGGAACTCATTTGGGAGAACAAAATGGGTCAAGCGGGCCAAGGACACTTTAAACACCACCTACAGATGGGTGTTTCCTGAAATGCGAGGACTTCGATTGGCTTTTGGCAACCTCTAACACGCCATCAAAAACAAACACAGGTGTCCGATTCGGGGACAACCTCCAAATCCAGTGTTACATGGTTGGTTTTTGTACTGGGTTTCACCCGTTTTGCAAACCATTTCTAGTCATGGCAACCAGGCATGCTTCCACTTTTTGGCCCTCATGCAAGCACTCTGTGGCCTCCTGCTGCTCTTTGGCTGGGTTTTGCAGAGACGAGCAAGAAACAGGCAGCACCCGCGGAATTTGCTTCAAGAAACGATTTGCGGAGCTGAGAACGCTGCATTTTGACAACTACGAGAATCTCTTCGCACAGCTGGTTGGCGAGAAGGCGAGAATGGCAGAATGACCACGTGTACTAAGCCCCAACTAAGCGGCTCCCCAAGCAATCAGGTTATTTCGAGAACAGGAAAGCACCAAAAAGCACCTGTTTGCCGGGATACATTTGCTTTTGGAAGCAAAAGTACCTGTTTATCTCCGTGGCCTCGAGTCCATGCCTGTTTGCTTGCCTTCTCACTGGCCTTCATTTGACTGCATGTGTTCCTCTTTACCTGCCCAGAAAGATATTTTTTGAATGTGGTCTTGAATCGTTGTCAGCTCGACAATGCGAGCCGCAGCCCACTTCTTCACTTTTGTGTTGCCCATCTTTTGCATTTGTGACTAGTCACTGTTCAAACTGGCAACCCGCAATGCGCATGTGATGGACCGCCAAGATTGCGCAGCCAAGCCTCTGGACTAGTCTTGCCTCTTTTGAGCGAGTCTCTCCATCAAGTAGAGACCAAGCAATTTGCCCCTATTTAGTCGCTTTAATCAGTTACCTCGTTTCCTTGGCATCTCACCAACAAGGCAAGGGACTCTTGGCTTGAACTGTTGGTGGGTTTTACAGGTGGGTGTCGTGTACAGTTTGTTGGCTGCTCTTGTCTGTCACCTTCAACTTTTGGAAAAATGGTAGTGCCCACGAACCGGCAGAAAGGTAAGTTAGGTTTTACTTGATCGACTTTCATCACGTTAAATCTTTCTAATTGCATATCCACGACTGCTAGTTCGTGATAAGGCTTTTCCACGACAATGCATCTCACATCTAATGGGAAGCACTAGGGAGCAAAAGCAAGCATTGGATGTTCATGCTACAAAGGCGTTTCGCCGAATGTGGTGTTCAGCTAAAGAAAGTAATGGGGAGTAGTAGGTTTAAAGCGAAAGACAATACCTTTGACACTGCTGGCAATCCCAACATGTCCTTTCGTCAGTCTTCTGAGGCTCATGTTTTATGCAATTGCCCTTTATTCTGTACCATTGTGGGCCCCTGACAATCGCGATGTTTCGCCAATACCTTTGAAAGATGACATGACTGTCTGCAGGCACATGGTTGTGCACTGCATGCCCTCTGTCAAGCGGGAGGGGCGACCCGTAGACGTGTGTTTGGGCTAACCCTCCCTTCGTGGGGAGGAATCAGAAGTTGATATGTAGCCCTCGTGACTCATGACTCCAGCAACGGTCAGCTTACAGCCAGGTACCCAGGGGCAATCTTTTCCAACCATAGAAGCGACACTAGCTTCCCAGAGGTTCTTCTATGACTCAAGACTTTTGACTCGTTCCGGCGGTCTCAGCGAGGAGTTTGTGCTGTGCCCACCAGCGGACACGCCTCTGCTGTCCGACGGTCGCCTGCGCAAAGCCTTTGCTCCTCAGAAGCCGATGGAGAGGGATCAGGAAATCCCGATGTCCAACAGCAACGGTTCAAGGACTTGAACTTTTTTGCTCGGTACATTCCAAAAGGGTGCCTCTCACTGAAAGTAAGCAGTTTGCTGGACCGCAATCGTCACTCATTTGCCAGTGCTGAATGTATCTCTGAAGCTTAGAACGCTAGGTGGCCATCACTTCCCCAATGTTCCACGAAGAAGGACCCGACAGATCACCAAACAAGGCCTGCCACGCCCAACTGGTAAGGCCTTATTTGGCCTTCTTTAACTTCTATTCAGCCCAACTCTCTTCGGGGAGTAGTTTTTGGAGTGCAACCTGGTTCCCGGCAGAAGCCAAAGGATCAAACTAGACGAAACAACACATCGAGCCAATTAGATGTTGAACGGCCTCCTTCCCGGCATCCCATGTTCATGTTGATACGAGCACTTCTTGGCAACGCACGCTTGTTCATATTAGCGTTTTTTGGTGTGCAGCTGTTTCCGATGATGAAACTGACCGCACTGTGACAGAGCGGCTGGATCGTTGGGCTATCATACTGTGAGTTGGAACTTGTCATGTCGTAGCGCAATATTAAAGCATGAGCTTCGCGCACCTCCGGCGCAACTTGGCGCACCCGAGCGCAACCTTGCGCAACCGGGCGCAACCTGGATAAGTGTAGGAACTTGCCGCCTGGAGATGCAGTTTCGCGCTTTCCTGTCGAACTTCAAAGCCTGTTTTCAAATGAGGACCCGGAATGGTGTTTCGAACAGAAATTGAATGCTCCAGCATCTTGGAACAGCTCGGGCACTTTACGTCTGATACACATTTTTCGGTAACAATTGTGTCAATAGAGCACCACTGTGCAGCGGGCGGTTGATACCCACGCGACTCGAGAAATCAACGTTCGCGTCAGTGGAGGGACCGTGAGGGACGTGTTTCAGCTTCCCAGCTGTCCCCCACACCCCAGCCGAGTCCCGGGGCCTTCCTTCGCAATCTGAGGCCACCTGGGAGCCAGGTGCGGCTGCTGGTTTTGGGACGGGCGACTCGCTGGGCTCACGTGGATTTGAGGTTTGGTTTTGGGGGTGAGCTGCTTGGCTCACGTTGACGCCTTGAGGTTTCCAAAAAAAAGGGTGCGGGAGAGGTTGGATATGGTTGGTTTGCCAGCGCTTGCCTCTAGCAACCAGCAACCAACCAAGCAAGAGGTTTGTCGTTGGGATTGCATTTCTAGGACATCCTGGTGTGGTCTGAGAGTGCCATGTCTGTCTTTTAATTTCTTGTTTGGCAAAGTCACACACTGACTTTGCTAAGCGAGAAACACTTGACACACATCGAAGGACAATGATGCGGCGTCGTCGCAAAACTCGCAGACATGTGTGTAAAGATTAACTTCAGCTCGCACAGGTCCACTCTTTGTTGCAGACGTTCGAAATAGGATGGTGCAACTGCCCAAATGGCACAGAATCTTTAGCCATCGCCGGCAAATATAATTAAGTGCAACTTCAGGGATCACTAGGAACCATCGATATGCACCATGGTCAAACGACCTGCCTTCTTAGATGGTAGATGGTCAACAGCAACATGATGGCCCAACACAGTTTATTGGAAGATAGAAAAGGTATGTTCTTGTGATCAACAGGGGCTATCGTGTTCTAGTGGAGGCCAAGCTTATGAATTGACAACTCTTTATACAGGTTAATCCGTTTGATGCATTGCCCCGATTGTTCACCGTGTCACTGGTACAGGCCAATGATATTTGTGCATTTGCCAGTTGGTCTCAAATGTACCGTTTCGTTCGTTATTGCAGATAGTTTTGGCAAAGATGTTCATTCTGGGATATCTGAAGTATTTTTACATTTCAAGTTTTATTATGGACCAGAATCAACAAAACTGAATGTTTGGTTTGGCAGCAACGGTTGAGATTCAGATAGTGTAGATGTCCCAACCAAGGCCTTCGATTTGAGCACAGAAAGCTGGCATGGCCGGTCAGCTGGTCAGGCGCCAATGGTGGATCCTTCAGTCGGAAGGCTGGGAGTAAGAGTCGGACTGGGGGGATCCCAGCGGCAGGCAGAATTCAGTCGCTCGAAGCTGACCTTCGCAGCTGCATGTTTCCAATTTCCCTAGATTGTTGGTCAAGGAGTCTTAAAGATTGACTTGTTGGCCGTTTGAAACAGGTGTTTCGGACAAGCGGGTGTATGTGTGGCGTTTTCCATGAAATAATGATGCCACGGCAGGTCCTTGTTGTTGGACAGCCGTCAAACGATATTTGTCATGAGGGTGCCTCATGTACGTCAGATTCCCAGAAGGACCCATGACCTATGCTTGGCTGCTTTCGCCGCCAAATCCATGCCTGAGTTCGTCCTATTGCAAAAGCAGCATGCTGCTTCAATAGTTTCTCTAAAGAGGAGGCTCGCTGCTGTAAAATATGCTCAGTGTTGAGAAGCCAAATATGATGTGCCATAGTCGAGGCACCTGCTTGTATCGATTGCAAGGATGGTCACCAGCCCTTCGAGTCCGATAGAGATAGAACACTACCGCTGTAGGGGTGGGTGGCTGTTAGGGGTACCGCAACCGCCCCATTCGGAGCGTTGACCATGGGACAGAAGTGTACAGGATTGGCTTCGTATTACCTTCAGACATGGTACTGAATGGTACTGAAGTGGTCAAGCGCGAGATCAGTCTTCTAAGGGTTTCTTGAAGGAAGGAGGTGCTTGCAGCAAAAGTCGTGCTTGGTAATGTCTTTTCGCGGGCTCCTGCTACTGCAGAGGCAGGAAGCAATGCGCAACTGGAACGGCACATGCGCACGCACGCAATCTTGCAAGAGTTCACACTGCGCAATGTACGTGGCATTTTATGACTGGCAATAGCCATAGGATGACATATTGCAGGAGTCAACTTAGCAAGGTATCACTACACAAGTTACGCAGCTACTAGTGTTTTTGGCATCATATGCCGCGATTCAAATGCATGAGCTTCGCATTTGTCGCCATCATTTGATGGAAACGTCTCTACGTGCGGCTTCCAACTGCCTAGGCAGAAGGATTGTCCCAAGAAGCTGCCAGATCCCTAGGAAGACGCCGTGTGCAGGATGTGTACTGTTGCGCACGTGCGGGTCATTCGCACCTATGGTATGAAGCTCAAGCAGGACGTTGTGTTTGTTTGTTTGTTTCCCAAGTTGGACGGCTGTATCATTGCTGCCTTGGATGTCAATGGCAACCTGGTGTTTGCAGCATCCATTGTGTGCTGCTGCAGGTGCCCACAGGGATGATTCGGAGTACTTGCACGTTTCTGGCTTGTATTGGCGGACCTGTGCTTCACGTGAACATGGTAATTGAGCAGTTCACGGAATTGGTGAACTGTTTGTGTGGCTTGTTTGTTTGTTTGCTTGCTTGCTTGCTTGCTTGCTTGCTTGCTTGCTTGCTTGCTTGCTTGCTTGCTCGCTCGCTTGCTCGCTCGCTTGCTTGCTTGTTCAGGTGGTTGCATGTTGCGTGCTTGCGTGTTGCGTGGCATTTGTTATTGTGTTTCCCTTAATGATCTTGTACATGCTTATGTGTGCTGTTGTTTGCGCTGGCTTGGCTTGGCCTGACCTGCCTTGCTTGATTGTTTCAGCCCTTTGTTTGTATGGGATTTTCTGAGTTTGCTTCAACAACTGTCTATGCAAGGTGTGCGTCTGTTAAGATCATGTTTGGCCTTGAACTCTGTGAGTTGCCCGGCAAATGATTAATGGTGCAAGGGCTACGCTGCCTTTAAGAGTGGGACTCATTTAATCCCTAAGGACAAGATAGATAGAACAACGGAAAGGTCCAGAAGAGCTGCACGAATCGAATGCTTGATTGAATGCATAGTGTTCGTGATCTCTCAACTTGACCGTTGTGTTTGCTGTTGAGTTCGCTCAATTGCGTTCTCCCAGGGCCCATGCCGTGGTTGCATTCAACACGAGGTCATGAACTATGCCGCGTACGACATTGACGACCCGCCAGAGAGGCCGAACTTGTCACTTCTGCAACGCCTATCGTGGTTGTTTGTAGCTTACTTTCCCACAAACATGGTGCACAGACCCCGTCTAGAAGACAGCTGTTGGACAGATGGCCTGCGCGCCAATCATCACGAACCCATATTTACAGCAGGTTTGCGGGGAACACCCCGCAGCAAGTTGAGCAATTGTCATTCGCTGGGTGCGCAGTTCAGAACGCAAAGTTCAGAACGTTGAGTCGCAGGCCACAGGGATTTTCCGGTGCACCCACGTAGGTGCCCCCTTGCGCAAGCCTCTTGTAAGAGCATTGCCAAGGTTCACACACAAGAGACTGTCCCTGACTGTGTTTTCAGAGGCTGCTGCCCTTCATCCGTCCCAGCTCCATCGGTGGCCCTCCAAGACCCCTCCAAAAGGGTACACCTCGATAGGTTGAGAGGGGAGGTCTTCCCGATGAGAGATGTGAATGGGCCACGCCAAAAATGGGAACCCCTGGTTGGGTGGTGTAACAGGGAAAGAAAGCCACATCAAGGGCTTCCTATCTTTGCAAGCAAGCCCAAGGAGCATCCCAACGGAACCTCCCCAGACCCTGCCGCCAATGCCCCAGACCCAGGATTGGCCTTCCGGCCGTTTAGCTGTTGCATGCTGGTGCTGCTGGGGGAAGAAACAACTCAGAACAACCTATTTTGAGTTATGTTCTGGAGGTTCCTACTTGCGTGTTGTTTGTTGAGGGCACACTGTTTGAGGTCAGTTTAAAGGGGACATCAAGAGGAACCCCCGCCAGTCTTTTGGGGCCTTTATTTTGACACACACACACACACCCATGTACCACCTCTCGCATAGAACCAACGACCCTACCCAGTTCAGGTACGCAGCGCAGGCCGCCAAGCTTCGTCGAAGTGCGTGGCTTCCCGGATTGATCGATGTGTGTAGGGTTGCTTGCTACAGTCAAGGTCCGAATGTATAAACTGATTTGCCAGGATCCAATTTGCACCTTTGGGCCGTCCGCGGAGCAAGCAACCCGTCCCAAGGAGTCGGAACTCCCCAGACACTTGCCTCAACTGCGCCCAAGCCCAGCATGAGCCTTCTCCCCACAGCTGTCGCTGGGGCAAGTTGCTGGGGGAGTGGAGGGATTTGTTTCCCTTTTAGATGTGATTTGCCCAGTGAAGAAGCAAGGTGAGGCACATAATTTTTGCTTTTTGCAGGGCCATTGACTGAAGTTCTTCCCCTCATAGGAAGAATACAGAGAATAATAATATTGGTAGGGGAAATCAATTTAGTGGCGGCAGGTGCCAGGGACGCTGCAACGAGCTCAGGCTTGCCATTTGTGTATGTTCGTGCGGTAGAAATTATGCAGCTAATGAACAACCGGGGATACTGTACTGCAGTTTCCATGTATGGCTTGCAGGAGCCTACGACATGACGATTGCTGTAGTTCTGGCCATACATGTGGCAGCTGCATCATACTCATGATGCCTTGGACCGATTGGCGTAAAAGGAAGAAAAAACGTTCTCAAAACTCAACGCACATCTTTCTAGCGCTCACCTCCTGGATCTGATCCATGGTTTGGTAGTGGATCCTGATCCTGGGCTGGCAGTCCAACAATGAAGTCATACAAACCGCGGTGTCGCAAGCTACCCAGTCCCACAGCCAGTCCACTTGAAGGAAGCTGTTGATTGGCAGGCGCCTTGCAAGAAACTTGCAACTGGCACGAGCCATCGGAAGTATTTTGAGGCCGATGATGTTGGTACGAGAAGGGGTCCAGCCCACTTTCAAATCAATAATCGTGGGTAGAGCAAAGGAGACACTTAGGAGCAGTGAATCAGTGCTTCCATTAGTGTCTTCCTATTTACTGGTGATGTGTGTTCAAAGCGAGAGCAACACAAACTAGCCCTTTGTGGGAAGTTTCTTCTATTAGCACGCAGTTGCTTTTCAAGGGACATGATCATCGTGTATTGTTCGTCCCCAGCCTGTGAACATGTGGCTGTCAAGGCGGGCTGATCGAGGCCTACAGGTCAGGCTCCTTCTGAACGGGGCCAGTCAAACTGTTGGTGACTAGTAGGATCATCACCAGCATCTTGCCAGTGGACAAACCAGACAACGCAGCTCATTGCGCTGAGCAATCATTTCCTAGTTGCAATGTGTTGATGCCCAACCAGACAAGTTGGCAGCTAATGTCCAAATGGGATTAGTAAAGGGGGACCCCCCCCCCCTCAACGAAGGGGGTACCCAGAATAGTAGAATAGTATCTTGAGATCCAGGTGAAGTGAGTTTCCATTTAATTTAGTATTGGTAGACTTGAGTTTCCATTTGATTTAGTATTGCCGGAGCTTCCTTTTGAGATTTGGAACTGAGTTTCCATTTAATTTAGTATTGCTGGAGCTTCCTTTTGAGATTTGAAACTGAGTTTCAATTTGATTTAGTATTGCTGGACTTGAGTGCCATTTGATTTAGTATTGCTGGAGCTTCCTTTTTGAGATTTGGAACTGAGTTTCCATTTGATTTAGTATTGCTGGAGCTTCCTTTTGTTTTTCTTGGGGGGGCCAGGCAGCAAGACTTTATTTCGGGGGCCCCTGAAATAATAATGTCAAGTTGGGGGCTGAAGTAACAGGTTGTAATCGAGACATGTAAGAAAACATGGGTTTGGTAAAGCTGACAATTTTGGATTTGAGGAGCAGGCCCAAATCTAACAACACAGCATGAAGCACTGCCAGCCTCACCTAGGCTGTCTAACTACTTGACTAGCTAAGAGGCAATTGCACTGGGCAGGTTGTATGTTTCAGGGGGCCAGGCAACAAGACTTTATTTCGGGGGCCCCTGAAATAATGTCAAGTTGGGGGCTGAAGTACTACCCCCTTTGTGGGTTTGATTGTGGGCAGGTTTTAAACAAGAGACATGTAAGAAAACATGGGTTTGGTAAAGCTGACAGTTTTGGATTTAAGGAACAAGGTACCAAAGATCCAAGAACCAGGGGTGGCTATCTCTCCTCTCCTTCCTGTCCTTTCTCTCTTTCTCTCTTCTTTTTTTGTGACGTTTTTTTTGGGACATTTTTTTTCATGGGCGGGGGGGGGCAGGGGCTTGTCTTTATTCCAGGTGCATTTACTAATTCTTGTGGGCCCCCCAGTTGTCTTTATTCCGGGTGCATTCTTTAATCCCATTACTCAGATGCTTGTTTCGGTAGTCGGGGACGGGTTTCGGGGTTTTGAAGCCTATTAACAACTTATACACCACTTTATGGAAGATGTCCGCACATGTTTATTTGTTTTAGCTCGTCGCTTGTTGTCGCTGTCCTGCCTCGTTTTCTTTCTCCGGTGTTCTGCTGCTCCGTTTGCTTGTCCTTCTCCCTCCTCCTGCTCGCTCTGCTCTTCCATCCTCGCTCTGTTCCTAGTCTACTTCTTGCTTTCTGCACTATAGCTCTTCCTCTTGGCTTGCTTTACGTTTTCTTTGCGGAATTTACTTCTGTTCAGACACGTGCCAGAAAGTGTGTTTTTACCTGCGTCGCGGAAGTTCACAGAAGATTAGCGGAAGGGCGAGGCGGAAGGCAATTTTTTCGAGCAAGGAATATTGGACAACTCTCACATACTTATGTTTTGTATAGTACGCACCGCCTCCAAGTCTTGATGCACCAATTTTCTTGCTTTGTGTTACCCTCTACTGGTCTACGCCTCCACAACCCACTACTGATACCCATCCCATTTCTGCTATAAGAACCCTCAGATGTGTGAAGCTGTGGGTTGGCCATTAGCGGGGATCAGGTGGTGACCGTGCATGCCGGAGAACTCTTATACTTGCCCTTCGGCTGGTGGCATCAGGCTGGACTTGGAGTGAGGCCACATTGTCGACCTGAGGTGGTGAAACGGCAGTCCCGCAACGTGATGTTCAGAACACACAAATCGATCAGTATTGAATGATGTTTCCCTTGCGAACCCCTCCGCACAAAGCAAAGTTAAAAGCAGCAACTCAATGCAAGTTGTGCGCAGCCCCAAAGTTTGTTCAGATGCCATCTTGCGAACAAACCAAAGCAAGAAACGTATTCCGTCTAATCATGGTCTTGCGATGCATCAGGCTTAACCTTTCGACATTGCTTGCTTGACATGTCCCCCTGTGACGGCAGGCAGCCGTGAAAGGGTTTTTTCCCCACATCTTTGTGTGGGGTTCTTACTTTTACCGCTCCGCGCCCGCCGTCCGCCGTCCGGCCCCGCCGTCCGCCGCCCGCCCCGCCGCCCCCGCCGCCCACTCACTCACACTCACTGTCTCACACTCACTCACACACACTCTCACACACACTCACTCACACACACTCACTCACACACACTCACTCACACACACTCTCTCACACACACTCACTCACTCACTCACTCACCCACTCACTCACTCACTCACTCACTCACTCACTCACTCACTCACTCACACTCACTCACACACACTCACTCACTCACACTCACTCACTCACCCACTCACTCACTCACTCACTCACTCACTCACTCACTCACTTACTCACTCACTCTCTCTTGCAGGGGCAACATATGGCAGCTGTCTAAAGGGACTGGATGTTGTCGAGCGTGCGGCTCGGGGGCTCAATCTGCGTGACAGGCGCAGCACTTTGGAGATGGCGCGCAGATTTCGTGGCAAGCGCAGTTTTTTCTGCATCTGGGTGTGTGTGTTTGCGTGGCAGGGGCAGCATTTGGTAGGTGTGTAAACAGACTGGATGTTGTCGAGCGCGCGGCTCGGGGGCTCAATCTGCGTGACAGGCGCAGCACTTTGGAGATGGCGCACAGATTTCGTGGCAGGCGCAGTATTTTCTGCATCTGGGTGTGTGTTTGCGTGGCAGGGGCAGCATTTGGTAGGTGTCTAAAGGGACTGGATGTTGTCGAGCGCGCGGCTCGGGGGCTCAATCTGCGTGACAGGCGCAGCACTTTGGAGATGGCTTGCAAATTTCGTGGCAGGCGCAGTTTTTTCTGCATCTGGGTGTGTGTTTGCGTGGCAGGGGCAGCATTTGGTAGCTGTCTAAAGGGACTGGATGTCTTCGAGCGCGCGGCTCGGGGGCTCAATCTGCGTGACAGGCGCAGCACTTTGGAGATGGCTTGCAAATTTCGTGGCAGGCGCAGTATTTTCTGCATCTGGGTGTGTGTTTGCGTGGCAGGGGCAGCATTTGGTAGGTGTCTAAAGGGACTGGATGTTGTCGAGCGCGCGGCTCGGGGGCTCAATCTGCGTGACAGGCGCAGCACTTTGGAGATGGCGCACAGATTTCGTGCATCTGGCAGGCGCAGTATTTTCGAGCGTCTCTGCGTGTGTGTGCGTGGCAGGGGCAGCATTTGGTAGCTGTCTAAGGGACTGGATGTTGTCGAGCGCGCGGCTCGGGGGCTCAATCTGCGTGACAGGCGCAGCACTTTGGAGATGGCTTGCAAATTTCGTGGCAGGCGCAGTTTTTTCTGCATCTGGGTGTGTGTTTGCGTGGCAGGGGCAGCATTTGGTAGCTGTCTAAAGGGACTGGATGTTGTCGAGCGCGCGGCTCGGGGGCTCAATCTGCGCGACAGGCGCAGCACTTTGGAGATGGCTTGCAAATTTCGTGGCAGGCGCAGTGTTTTCTGCATCTGGGTGTGTGTTTGCGTGGCAGGGGCAACATGTGGCAGCTGTCTACAGGGGCTAGATGTTGTCGAGCGCGCGGCTCGGGGGCTCAATCTGCGTGACAGGCGCAGCACTTTGGAGACGGGGCATAGATTTCGTGGCCGGCGCAGTATTTTCTGCATCTGGGTGTGTGTTTGCTTGGCAGGGGCAACATGTGGCAGCTGTCTACAGGGGCTAGATGTTGTCGAGCGCGCGGCTCGGGGGCTCAATCTGCCAGGCGCAGTTTGGAGACGGGGCATAGATTTCGTGGCCGGCGCAGTATTGTCTGCATCTGGGCATGTGTTTGCGTGGCAGGGGCAACATATGGCAGCTGTCTAAAGGGGCTGGATGTTGTCGAGCGCGCGGCTCGGGGGCTCAATCTGCATGACAGGCGCAGCACCCTGGAGACGGGGCATAGATTTCATGGCAGGCGCAGTTTTTTCTGCATCTAGGTGTGTGTTTGCGTGGCAGGGGCAACATATGGCTGCTGTCTAGAGAGGCTGGATGTTGTCGAGCGCGCGGCTCGGGGGCTCAATCTGCGTGACAGGCGCAGCACTTTCGTCCAGACTCACTTGCACTCAGTCACACTCACTCACTCTCACTCAGGCTAATAGACTTCCAGCTCAGGCTTATTAGAGCTCGAGCTCGGGCTTATTAGACTTCCAGCTGTCTGAAGAAGAGGAAGCCGTGCTGACTCTGCCTCGCGAGCAAAAAGAAGAGAGCACTCTACTAGTGACCGAGCGCTACCCCGTGGCCACTCACTCACTCACTCAGTCATTATCGCATGGCCACCAGAGAACCATTCACTGAAAAAATGCGCATGTGGGGTTATCCGGTCCTTTAATTCTTTGGAAAACGCGTGGCGTCGGTTTTTTGAAAAAAAAACAACAACCCCGCGCCTTCTCGTTATGTAAGAGGCCGTTCCTTAACTTGTTTTGCAGGCCAAACCCATTGTAAACCGATACTAAGGAAAAACACCGATACTTCCAGAAGCCATGAAGACACACATCAGGTCCAAGTTGTTGTCGCGAACCAAGATTGCGGAATCATAAATTTGCAGGGCCCAAGCCGATACCCAAACCGACGCCTAACCGATACCCAACTCATTTAGCCCCCAAGCCGAATCCATTCAGCTGGCCTGCAGCCTTCCCTGGAGCTGCCAAAGTGTATTTGTGTGCTATACATTTGTACTGAAAAGTGCTGGAGCTTGCATGGAAAAGCTCTTTCGAGCCGGAGCTGCCAAATGTATTGCGTATACTACTGAACAGTTGCGACTTTCCAGCTGGAGCTGCCAAAATGTACTTTGTGTACTACACTTGTACTAAAAAGTTGCGACTTTCGAGCCGGAGCTGGCAGGGTGTGCTTCGTATACTACACTTCTACGGAAAAGTCGCGACTTTCGAGCTAGAGCTGCCAAAAGACTGCAAACCGATGCTGCGGAAAAATCCGAGACTGACCGATACTAGGGCAGAAGGATACAAGGGTTGTCCCCGGGGTTGTTTTTTTCAACCCAATGTGGCACCCAACCAGCGTAAGATTGCATTTGAGGTACGCAAATATTGTTCTTAAGCATGCGCTTCTCAAGATGAAGGCTTCGACTTCTTGATGATCCCATGCGTGCTACGCCCTTTGTTCTCAAACAACTCCCTTCTTACTCCTGACTCCACACGGGCCAGTCTAAATGCAGTGTAAATGCAGGAAACCGTTTTGCGGATGGCTTTGGAAGGAGCCAACCTGGAGGGTTCCGCGCTTTTGAGAAACACCCAGAAGCGTGTCCTTTGCAGGAAGGGCCTTTGTGAAGCTTGCTTTGTGAAGCTTAAGGCTGGGAGATATCTTTGCTTCCCATTCAGCGTCTTCCAAGCTAGGCTGTCAAGAGTGGTTGCTAAGACTGGTTCAAATAACCAGGTTTCACTTTGGGGAGGCAACATTTGCTTTGCACGAATGAGGAGTTGATACAATTTCACCGTTCCATGATTTTCCCAGCGGCCGTAACATGTGCTTTGCACACGTTGTTGCTTTTATGCTCAAGGACGAAGCTGTCCTTGCTTTCGCTTGCATTCCGGCAGCGTTGCAGAAATCAGGGACTCATTTCACACTCAGTGGTTTCCTTTGTTCTTCTTTTGAACCCGTGTTTGCCACCCAAATTCTTCAAGGGACACCTATTGTTGAAACCGCCCAAAGGGCCATGCCAGGTCCGCGCCACGCCCTCGTCGTCCGGGCTTTGTGCCTCTGCCGCCTGCTTCTTCTCGCCCGGGAACTTGAACGCCTGACACGAAAAACCGGGGGCAATTGGACCTTAAACATCAGTGGTAAACGAGCGGTAAGTTTAGCCCCAACAAGAGGGACTTTGGGTGCAACAAGGGTTGAATAGGCGGACACATGAGGCATGGTTGTGACACATGGATTCGGGCTCGAGTGCGGGACAATCTTTGACCATCCCAGTGCTTCCAGTTATAGTGTTGGACACGCTTCAATGGCAGTAGCCTGTATTGTGTAAAGTGTTTTCCTAATTCAGGATCGTTGGACTGTTTTGGGGTGCTCTATTGTGGCAAGTTTTTCCCCCAAAACAAAATCTCCAAAAGGAAATGCCAGGAAAAGATCTGGAGCAAAAGCAACTAGCCAAACAAGTGTCAAACGAATCCGGGCAAACTCTAGGAATTCCTTTATTGAAATGGTTCCCAAACCGTTCAAGATAACTTCTTCACACAAAAGTAAGGGCAAACACGGCTGCTCAAGATTCACAATCGGTGGAAGGCAGAGCGACGTACCGAGGCATTGGGGAAAGAAGGAGCTACAATGCATGAGAGTTCAAGCAGTCTACGCTGAGCGACTGCAACACACTCACGATAGAACAAGCCGCACACATCGTCAAATCGTGCGCAAGAACTGTCGCCAAGGATACACCTAATACAGCGCCAACAATGATATTATGTATGCATCAAAACGTGTTTGAGTCTCGGTTGTCAAGCCGCAATTCGCACAAAGGGGGGTGCCCACAAGAGGCCTTGATCCTCTTTAATGCGACAGTTTTGGGGTCCTCTTTAGTGTCCAACTATTTTGGGGGGTTGCTGGAAAAGCGGGCCTTGGCAAAATACTAAAGTAGAATTGGCAATACTAAAGTAAGTACTGGGAATCTGAGAGGGGGATAGAATTGGCAATACTGACCTAAGTACCGGGAATCTGAGAGAGGGCCTTGGCAAAATACTGAAGTAGAATTGGCAATACTAAAGTATTTACTTGGAATCTGAGAGGGGGCTAGAATTGGCAATACTAAAGTAGAATTGGCAAGACTACAGGAAGCTCTGTCCCTCCCTGACCCGCAGGATCTTCCCTAAAGAGGGTCCAGAAGACTGGTTCCACTGTTGAGGGGGGTCACATTAAAGCTGGTCCAACATTAGTAGGTAACGTAGGAGAACCCATCATGCAAAACATAGTAGAATGCCTGGTTGCCTACTTGTGCACAGCGAACAAGTTGACACCAAGGCCGTTCTACGTTCGCCTGCAGCCAAAGTCGCTGAGCGTCGTGGGGCCCATGCTGCGCGGGGCCCCGCTATTGTTGCAACCGGGCCCTTAAAGTGGTTGCATGTTGAGGGGTTCATCATTTCTATTGGGTGTGGTTTCCATTTAAACCGCAATCTTTCATGGGCCCAGCATACTTTCTGGACAATCCACAGGAACCCGACAGCTTTCCAAGCACTTGTTTCTTTGTTGGGGTCCATGTTGTTTTTTTCGGGGTATTCCAAGGGTATTCCATTTGCCTGGTTGTTTTGCTTGGGCCATTTGTGTGCTTTGCAAATAAACCCCATCATCCACCGTTCCTGCTCGGAGTACGTCCTAGCAACAGCCTTGCCAGGGTTCAAGAAAGGGTGCTTGGAGTCTATCGCACCGTGAACCAGGTTGTATAAACCCCCAGGGTTGTAGCCTACTTGAGGTGGGATGGGCCTCTGAGTAGGGCTTTTGCACGCCTGCAAACAGATTAAACTCTTCAGTGCGTTGAAGGGGGCAACTCATGTAGAATTGTCGCTGCGCAGTTGTAACTGAGAATGATCGACAGGGCAAGGGCTGTCGCTCATTTTCCGGGAATGGAGGGTTTTCTCCATCTTGTTTGAGCATGATCAAGCAGTTTTGGGGCCCAGTGCCTGTTCTGTCTTCAACCAAATCTGGCACGGAAAGCTGCTCTTCTAAAGAAAATCATCTAAGCGTTTGTCTTAGCCCTCACCCCTCTTCTTGCTGCTTTTGATTTGAAGAGTACTATGTGATTCTCAGGCCACGGCCAAGTGGTTGAGATCGCAGGTTCTTTGCCATCATTGGCCCTGTGAACCTATGAAACATGTTGCGTACATGATTTCCTCCTGGCTGCAAATCCGCTTCAACGGGCCTGGCGATCAAGCCAAGCTATGTCGTTGTGGTGATTGCCATTCGCTGGAACCCGTGCCCGCAGACAGTTCGGATTTTTGATGCCGACTTTGGATTTCCGAATCCTTCGGATTATCCAGTGGGAAATCCTTCGGATTGCCAGACGTTGGCTCCAAAGGGTTACCTAGCTTGGCCGCCTTTGGATGTGGCTCTTTCCGGGTGTCTCCGTTCGCCGGCCTCGCGCAAATACGCGCAACGCGGGTCTCCTGCTTGATCAAGGCGGCTCTTGCGGATGGCAGATTTGAACTGGACCCGGGTGCGATGAACGCACCATTTGGAGCAACCAATTATGAACCTGAAAGGAAACCATTTAAGCCTCAAGGAGTTCACGGTACCATAGCGATGCAAACATGGCAACACCCCAATCCTGGGCAATTGTCCAGCAGTCCAAACCTTTTTCGCGCCGCGCGCTAGCCTTGCATTAATTCAAGCCATGATGCTGCTCAGGCGGGCAACGGTATTGGAGCAAACAAGTGGAAGGACCTGTCAGGTTCGTTTGCCTAGGTGGAGATTTGGCTTGCCTTCCAAGACAGCATGCTCCTAGGTCTGGCCTACGTGTGTGTTCGGCGGTCCCGATTTGGCATACCAATTTAAACTTCCAGGATTCCTCACCGGTGCTTAAAATGCAAGAACACGTGGATGGCATTTCGCGGACGGAAGCGTAAGTGCATTTGGGCATGATTGCACGTGACATGGAAGCACACCATTCACGCAGTTAAGATGCATGGTGCATGGACTTGTTGGTTTCTTTGAGCTCGGCGCGTTCTTCGCATGCTTATTTTATGCGCCGAATGATGCCGGGCAGCAAGCAACCAATATGTGTGTCTCTTGGAATGAAGATTCGCAGTCGCTTCATGTAGTGGGTTGCAGTACCTACTTTGTATCAAGCAAGGGCCAAATGTAGGCGACGTGGAATCTCAGGAAATTAGATTGATACAAAATTGCTGCGAGGGTTGTCGCTTAAGGTGTCCGGGTTGACCATGTTGAGCTCTCTTCAACTGGTAAAATGCAGGAAAGTCAAAGGGCAAAGCCATGGCGCGCTCGGACCGTGCAGGGTGCTCGTGGCGTTCTACATGGTTTGTCCTGCGGATTCCACCGCAGCGCTGCCGCTGGGGCGAGACATTAGCATGAAAAGGGTGCTGCCCACGTGGGTGGGAGAATTGTCTCCTTTTGACTTCCCGTGAACAGCATTCCGAAAGCGCCATCCTCAGTGCTGGGAACACGGACAACTCCTCCCTCCCAAGAAGGGTGGTATGGAATCAAGCTTGTCATCACGAAGGCTTTGATGGCTTTTGCGCAAACCAATTGAGCGACGTTCTAAACCCCCTGCGCTTGAAAGTAGTATTCGGGGAGGAATTATCGTTTTCAAAATGTTGACTTTTCCCAGGTCGCGCAAGCGCCGCGCAAGATTCGTGGAAGGGGTTTCTCATTTATGTGCTCGCGGAAGGGCTACGATTCAATCACACAAGCAAGAAGTTGCAGTTTTCCTTCGCGTGGAAGCGAAAACGAACTTCAATCCCATTCTCAATGCGCGGAAGTGACGCGGAAGCGATTCCCTCTTCAAACCTCTTGCGGAAGGAACCTTTCATGGCTCGCAAGCTCCGCGGAAGCCTTTGTGGAAGGGATTCGATATGTCGCTTCGGCCGCAACTGGGTTTAGAACACTGCTCAATTGTTCAGTGCCATGGGTGGAGATCGGAGAGGCCGTGGACATTGGTTGGCTTCACGATGGCAAGGCGGCATGTATCGACAAAATTGATTAACTTCCAGTACAGGAAGGGCGTCCAGTACAGGACAAGCAGGCGCAGCAGCGCACAGAATCCAGAAAGCACACGATCACGCTTTCCCAGGTACATAGTGTGTAGTGGTAATGCAATACATTTGGAAGCATTGGTTCTCCTAGTATAGGTCCACTAGAAGGCTGAAGAGGTACCCTTCCACCAAGCATGGATGTGCACATACCCCTTTGTCAAGACTGCTTTGTTTTGGCAGGGGGTCTTGTGCACTTCCATGATTGGCGGGAGGGCAATCCTTGCTCTGGTCCTTTGTCGTTCCTTTTGGATCTGCGGCTTGATCTCAGTGGGATGGTCTCTAGACCTAAGGCGCACATCCCTTCAGAAGGTGAACGACTTGCTCTCGGTCTCTGAGTCCATTCACCGTGCCTTCAAGAACGAGTGGCCACCTGAGTACCAGAGTGATCGACGCGGATTCAAGCAGCATCGTTAGGTTCATGAAACTGAGCATTGTTGGGGGGCTTTGCTTTTCTCAGTTTTGCTTGCGGGGGCATCTAAACCGAAGCGGTCCATTCAATTGAAAGGTTGCTTTCGAGAGTATCACCAGCGCAGCGTGCGGGCATACGGACCAAGCATGCCATTCGGCAATGGGGAGTCCGGTAGCAAGATTTTAAAACCATCTCTTCCGTTGCTTCCCAACAAGCTGCAGTTGAGGAATCGTGATGATCCTGCTCCGTTTACGCGTTCTGTTTATATTTGCTTGCACTGTGCATGGAATCGATGGTCCCCCGCTGTCCTGAATGCAGTTGGTCCCCAGTCCTCAGTGCTTTTTTCGCCACGAAACATTGACATAAGCAAACACTGGCTCCCACCATATGTTGCCAGTTGTCAGCATGTGCATTTCCCAATTTAAAGCCGGCTCTTGAGTTCAGCACCGTGTTGGGGCGTGAGGTTCAACCAGCAACTGGCCGACATCACTGTTGCTGACGGCCGCATCTGCGCGAAGCAAACCTTTGTGGCCGTGACCTCCCGACAAAACTTGGAAGACTCCTGGAGCCCTGGGCTGAATTTGAGACCGGAGCGTGCTGCACTCATTTTGACTGGCAGGGGATATCAAAGTGAGCATTTGGGGCAATCAGTCACTTGCGTGATTTTGAGAATGGTAACACCGTCTGGCCAGGTTCACCTCTTGGCGGCCTGTTTCCTTAGTTGTCCGTAGCAAATCGTCTTTTGTCCTTTGAGGCTCCAAGTGTTGGTCTGGTGATAGACATGGTGCGAAATAGTTGCCGTTTCAGTTGCAGGTTTTAGTACTGGCTGAGTTTCAATTACAGCGCCCCCTTCGTTTGGGAAGATCAGTCTGGCCGAATCCAGCGCAGCACCCAATATGCTCTATGTCCGAATGACTGGCTCAAGGGAGTGCAGGTAGTGAGCGTTTGTCGCAGGGTTGTTCCTGCTTTCCTGGCATGACATTGTAGATGGGCTTGAATGCTCCAACGGTGAGCATAGAGCAAATAATGATAAGATAAGTCATTCTTGTCAAGCAGAAGTTGCACTTGCTAAATGCTACCAATGTATGCCCATGGCCTTTCGCTCATGCAGCCTCCTACCCCTGCCTACGTTCGCAAGGTTGTATGCCCGACTGACGGCAGGCCGCTGCCAACCCTCCTGACTGCTGTCAGGCAGGAAAGGGATAAACATGTTTAGACATCAACCCACATTACCAAACCGTTGATACATTAAAAACGTTTAAACACGAACACATCCCAACCGAAAGATGTTTGAACATGTTTCAACAAGTCCATACGGTACGGCGCAAGAAACAGCCATGCGCAAGCGTGCTGGAGGGCCTTTGGGAGAGAAATAGTTTAGCGTACTGTGTTGAGGCACGTTTTCACAACGTTCAAACAGCCCCTGAGGTAGCAACTGTTTAGGCGAACTATTTAAACATGATTATAGTGTCTAAACAATGTCTACACGACCCTTGAGGGACACATTGTTTAGGCGGACCATTTAAAGATATTCAAAGTCAGGTTCAAGGGTTACAGAGGCACAAACTGTTTGGTGAACCGCTTAAACACGTTTAAATGTTTAAGTGATTTGTAAACGAACCCTGAGCTAGATATTGTTTAGGCAGACCGTTTATACATGTTAAACGGTTAAACAACCCAACACCCGCATGTTCCTTCCTGTATGGTGGTTGTGGTTGTGGTTGTGGTTGTGGTGCTGGTGCTGGTGCTGGTGCTGGTGCTGGTGCTGGTGCTGGTGGTCGTGGTGGTGGTGGTGGTGGTGGTGGTGGTGGTGGTGGTGGTGGTGGTGGTGGTGGTGGTGCTTTGATTTGCTCGTGCCAGAAGGCTGCTTCTTGCAAAAAGGGCTCAGGGAGCGTTTAAACAGACGCTGTTGGTGCAACTTCCTGGACTGCGCCAAGGGAGCGCTTGAACAAGCTCCCAAATGTTCACCTGGATTTCGCTGTGTGTCAAGGGACCGTGCAATCAAATGCTGTTTAAGCTTAAACAATGTTTAATTATCAGTTTGTTTACGCCATTTAAACATGAGCCAGCGACATTCCGGTTGTCAGGCCTACGTCAAACACTCAGAAGTCTTGTGAAGAAGGCTTGCAGGATGATGATGAGTATGAGGAGGAAGGCCAGGACCCCAGCTTGGAGTACACATTCTGGGGCGTCGATTTCAAACCCATTCTGCCAGCAGCCCTTGCATCGTCAACAATTGTTGGAGCCATATGCCTGATGACGGTGCAAATTCCGATTCTCAGCCGGACCACGTTGATGTCGCAAGCTGCGCTTTCTGCAGCTTTTTCTGTACTCTATGCTGTCACGCTGGGGTGCATGATGCACTGTGCTTTTGCGGATCCCGGTCAAGTGAAGGGGACGCGGAACGTGCAGCTCGGAATTGATGTTGAGCAGGGCATGCCAAGGCGCGCGCACAAGTCGTGGCAATATCCCAGGCCCATCCGTCGATACGACCACTACTGCAAATGGCTCAAGAATACGATCGGTCTTCTGAACCACCGGGAGTTTGTGACAATGCTGATGTGCTTGACCTTGATCTCTTTCCTGGGAATTATGATCGACTTGTGGGTTGCAGTCCTTGCGGCCAAGATAGATGACCTGCAGAGAGAGATCATTGTCGTGCTGCATTTGGCCTACTCGATTGCCTTGCTGGCGATTGAGGGGCCCATGCTCAGGATCCATGTGGGCCTCATCTCCAGGAATGAGACGGCGCAGGAGTGGAAGAAGAAGCAGAATTATGTGGCGCACGACACCAGCCTCGGTGACGACGTGCCAGTGGAGCAGTTGGATGACGATGAGTACAACAGCTTGTTTGACCAGGATGCCTTTGTGTATGATCGGACAATGAATCCATTTGACATGGGCATCTTATCAAACTGCTGGAATTTCTGGTGCATGCCTCGCTGGCCAGCAGACGAAAACGGAGAGTGGTGACAGAGGTCGAGAAATCATGTAAGATACTCGCACCAGTACCATTACAGAGCCTTGTGCTTTTGTCCAGGCTCGTTTCACTATGTGGTGATCAACAGGGTCGCGCATTTGTACTATATTTGCTGCTCAAAGAACGGAGAAGAAAAACAAAACGAGACCAAGCCATGCTGTCAATACGTGGAGGGATTGCAGAAGATGTTGCTCGGTGCATAGTGGTTTGGTGTCAAGCAAAGCCCTAACAATGGCAACCCAATAGGGATTAGTTGAATACCTATGCTGACACCACAAATTCCTTTCATGGTGCTTGCGAGTCTGAGCATGACATCGTGACAGGCCAGTGATTCCTGGCAAGTTGGTGTGCATGTGTGTGTGTGTGTGTGTGTTTGTTTGCTTGGCTTGTCCCTTCGATATGCAAAAAGGAGCACCCCAACAACTGTGGGCGGTTGTGCTTTTACACATTAGGGTTTTGAATTCTCCCCTTCCCCCATCCGAGAAAAACGGTCGAACGAGTTGCCTTGTTTTCGAACCCGTGCCGTCCAAAGTTCCGGCCCAAAGAAGCGGTCCAATAAATCATACTCCAGCTTCAAGCAAGGCGCAACTCTTTCGCCCAGCTGAAATCCTGCTTGTGTGAGTTGGGCCCGGGAGTCCGCAAGGATCGCTGGGTACTTGAAAAGATGCGTTGAGCCCTTTACGCCCCTTCGTTGCAGTGCCAAGGAAGTACCAGGAGATCCTTCAGGAGTGACGCCCAATGTGGAAATTTAATCGGTCTTTCATTTACATGGAGCTGTTTGTTGGTTTATACTGCTGCGGTTGAAGCCAGGCCTGGAAGTAAGTTGTGACAATTGGAAGATAACGCAATGCAAGAAGGAACAGTTCCACCCCAAGTACAAGCCAAACTCTCCGCATTCATGGAATCTCACACTCTTCCCTGATACTGCCCGCCAGTTCCGCAACGTTGGACACAAACAAATGTGCCCAGGTGATGTCCCCATCAGCAACCGGGCAGAGCCCCCATAGCTTCAGCAAAAAAACAATCCATGAATATGTTCTTATTCCAGGCTCATGTTGATTGTATTACAATTAACCCTGAACAAATGGCAAATTCATGGGTTGTTTTCTCGCCAAAATTGCCTGTTTTGAGAAGTATTTGGCCGTTTCAGCTTTGTACCTTAGGGCTTGGTTCAGGTTTGTTTCGTGTGCCAATGGGGATTGGTTTCTGATCAATTCTTTGCACAGACCAACGTGACGGATTCTGCAGTTTGTGCATCCTCGTTTGAGGCCTCGTTTGAACAGTATTCTCATCAAACACTTCAGTGCAGGACCGATTATCTCTTCTTTTCTTCCAGGGGAGTGTTGGGTTGGGTCGTGCAAACCAATTCCAGTGGCACCTACCTTAGATCGACGAAATATTCAAGCCCTTCACTATGGGTTTGGCCCCCCACCCACAAACCTCAACGTTGAAATGTTCTGAAGGGCCCTTTGGACAAAACACATCAAACCCCAAACGAACGAAGTTAGCGCGGGCATTTCAACATTGAGATCTAGGGTGCGGGATCCCGCAATCGCACTCTCGCAGCTTCGCAACATGTGTTTTAAAGCACAACATTTGTAGATGCAACAACTATTAAGACTCTTCACTATGGGCTTGCCTTCCCGACCCCCCAACCCCCCAAGCCTCAATGTAAGGTTAGGTCGGCACAGAATGATTGAAAGCTTGGGTGCGGGGTGCCCACAGGGTTCAATTGTTTCGTCCATCTACTGTAGTGGCGGGGGGCTCAACGGAACCCGGCCCATTGGTCCAGGAACACCCTGCAGAAGCTGGGTAATATGGAAGCTATGCTGCTGAGCCGCACGAGTGATGTCTCCAGTTGGAGCGCCTTGTTTCAGGGGAGGACAGAGTCAATGAAAAATGCACTTGCTCATTGTGTAAGGGCATCTCACCTAGGAAGAAAGTTAAGATATTGTTGGCCTAGTTTCTAAAGAATAAACATGTTAAGCACTGGCATGCTCATGGTGATTGCAAGCAAATAGTTTAGAAAGACAAAGACGTTGATGCCGGGGAAGAGCATGGCTGGGGAATATGCTTGAGACAAAAAAGAGGATGTGGCAATGTGGCAAGACTAGCCTGCAAAAGCGTTCTTCCCCCATTCTTGCTCTTGCCCAGTCCCTAAGAGTTTGTTTCCCTAGACATATTTCGGTAGTACTGCAACTTGCAGTTTAGCCCGAATGCTCCGCCCACAGAACTTCCCGCACGCTGATGCCAAATAAAGTCGGATCAGGCCAGAAGGGCAATCGTGTGACACACTCAACACATTGGTGCCATGCTCCCCAAAGGTCTACGGAATGCCCACGACTCGGTGCTTTCGCAGGTTCAATGCCGAAGCGAGCTGCTTCATGAAGTACGCGGGCCAGTGCGAGAGCTACGCCACATGTGGTGGGCCCAGGGCTTTGGTGTCCCATCGGCCGATTTCTTCGGGCCAGGCTTCGGGGGGAACCATATGACAGACGGGCTGAGTGATCATTGGCTAGGGGCCCACGCGAATGAGCTGGGACCGATACCTACGTCTGGGCTGATGGGACCTGATTGCTTGACTCCTCGGAGCCGTGCAAGAATGGGGGAGCACATGTCTCTTGCGGCATGGCGTGGGAAATCAAGCTAGCAGGCATCCTTCAAGCAGTTGGGCGTGTCTCAAAATGGGGGAGCCCCGAGAGAAACTATCTCCTCTCTGCTTTCCTTTAAAGAATCGCCCAAAAGGGAATCCATTTTGAGAAAAAGGCGCTGGGCCACTCAATGGGTCTGGCCCGTCAAACAGTTGACCCCGCAAAATGGCCGGGAGCCTTCTTATTATCGTCCAAAAAAGTGGTCTCAAAATTTGGGACACTGTCATGAGTCTTTGCCAAGGTGCCACTTCCCAGCACGTCTTCAATGCCCAAGATGTGCCCAGGGAAGGTCTCTACTGGGCTGCAAACCACACCAAGGCACGGCTTTCGGGTTCGCCATTTCTATACTTCAGGTGCAATCTCTTTTATTCGAGCGAGTCGTCGTTTTAAGGCGCACCCATGGCTAGTGGCCTTGGATGGGGTAGGGCAGGTCCCATGAAAAGAGGTGGCGCTACTGCACGCAACAAACAGTGCTTTACCTGACATTTGTCACGGTGTGTCTTGAAATAGGGGACTCCTTTATATGGTTTGATTTCATTCCGATGTTGTTTTTTGTAGTATTTGTCGTGCTTGCCTGCCTGCCTGCCTGCCTGCCTGGCTTGCTTGCTTTCTTGCTTGCTTGCTTGCTTGCTTGCGTTTCTTGCTTGTTCATTTGTTGGTTTGTTCCACGATTCGGTCACTTGGCCGAATCGTTTCAGCAAAAGGTCAGGAAAGGTCCCAGACGGGCCGCAAAGGGCAGGCCGTGTTTCAGCAAGGGTGCCGGGACCTTGCAAGCAACCCGTAGGCTTGCCTCCAGATTTACTTGAACCCAGGGCGCAGTTTGTGCCATCGCGGGGTCGTCCAAACGTGGAAGTCCTGTCTCTGATCATTTCTGGCACACTGTTCAATGATTTCACCTCACTAACATGTATACACCCACCTTTGCCCTGCATTTGGTGCTCGGTCTCTGGGCCTTGGTGGTTGGCATATGTTCAGCATGGGATCTGCAAACGTCTGGGACAAACATGCTCCAACAGACACATGGGTACTGTTGTTGCAACAGATAAGCTGTACGAACTCTGTAGACGCTGAAATAACCAGGCCGGGGGTGGCAAGGGTTGGGACTCTCAAAGGGACAGCAACAACGTGGGGAGGACTCAAGGGCTTTTAGTCGAAAAGTGGTTCAATCCAGCAATCCCTGTGCCAGGAGATAACAGACCAGAGGGTTGCACTCATTCCCAGCTGATTCATTTGCCTGTATAGTTGGTAACCGAGGTAGCCTCACCCAACTTAAGTTGGGGAAGGGGGGGACATTGGATCAAAGCAACGGGAGCTATCACAGCCGAAGAGTGACCAGTGGCCAATCATGACTATGAGGGGCCATCAAGTACCATGGCTCTGGCTGTGGCTTCGAATTCTCCTGAAGCTGCCCTCGGCACAGGTGGAGGCGGCTCAGCTCGAGCAGTTGGCCTTGCTGGACATTTTGCTCTCGGCTGCTCGGAAGCCTTGTACTGTGGTCGGGTGCTTAAGAGCCCTGGTTAGGGGAGCCTTGCAGCCTAGAGACTATTGGGCACCATCAAGGACTATGAAGGGTTACCTTCCCATGGCTCCTTTTGGCCCTGAATCAGTTGTGGATTTGGCGTTGTGTTTCAGACAACTTGGGAAGACCACTTTCTTTAATCGGGTACTTGGTGGCATCCATGTTAGTGTCAGGTCGGCTGAAGGTTTTACATTGGCACCCCAGAACAAGGGGTCCACCAAGAGGCTCTACAACCATATGAGTGTTCCAGAGTGTAGGTAACAATAGCCTTTGGCGTTTTGTCCGACCTTACTCTTACGATCCAGGTCTACGAGGGCCCTCAGGTGATGGCCTTGGCACAGAGCGAAGGTCTCAAGGTGCAGAATGTGAGATCTCAACTGTTCCGTCACCGGGGTGTGTTTGTCTCTATGGTACCCCTTCAAAGGTAACCCAAAGGAAGACATTCCCGTTGGGGTCCTATTTGCTGGACTCCCAGTTGGAAGGAGATGCACTTTGCATGGGGAGGCAGAATTGGGTTGGCATAGGCAGTTGAATTTGCAGGAGCCAAGATCGGATACTCTCCTGACATTCCTCGATGGGGAAGCTCGCTTTGGGGTGAATTTTCTGTACTTTTTTGAACAGAGCCGCGTAAGTCACGTTTCACGTTTCTATTTCCGCGCACGAAAACGCGAGTTTTACAATGCCAAACTTAGTGCTGGGATGTTTAAAACGTGACATCCTACCTTGAGGGGTTCGCCTGATGCATAGCAGTTTGCTATGTTCAAGCGGGTGGTTGTCAAGTGCCAGAGTTCCTATTGCGGATGGAACATTTGATGGTGCAATGTAAGGTTGGTTGGTCGATCCCCTTAGGCGTTCTTCCAAAGTATATGATATGTGTAATGTATGCATATATATATATAGTACGAAGATGCATATATATATATATACATATATATATATATATATATGTATATACATATATACACGCCTATGTACATATATATATACACTTATGGGTCTCTATTCTTTGTTGTCGATGCTTCAGTCTACGTGGGAAGCGGGACCTGGGCGAGCATGGGCGAACCATACCCCCGAATACCCAGGAACCTTTCCGGTGTTTGCGGGCATTGCGGGCCTCAGAGTACGGGCTGGCCACTGACAAGGCATCAGAGTTTGTTCCGTCACAGCTGGCGTGAGCTTCAGAGTTCAGTTTGGCGCAGCCGTCTAGATACCGAAGCGTCAGAGGCTGGCTTGTGGCAACTGAGCAGTTCGGTTTCTTGCGGCAACTTGTTTGCCAGTGTAAATAACTCAAAGCCGCAGAGCAAGATTTTGGAGGCGCGCGAGCCATTGCCCCAAATAGTATTATTCCCCAAGCTGCGTTTCATACCCTGTACTAACTTCCCGGCAAGGGCACGTTCCACAAATACATAGCTATACATGCAAACGGGTATATACATATTTGTGTTCCTTCCCATGCAAATACGTGTATGGCAGTCAAGCCCGATTGCGAAAGTTGAAGAACATGGCATAGGCGTGGTTTCCCAACGATCGACAGCTTGGGCGCATGTGTGGAATCAGCCCCAGGAAGACGACAGCACTGAGCTGGCACAGAGTTTACGCTCAGATCTGCAGGGCGCGGCAGGCGCGTGGCTTGGGGCAGAGGCTTTGCCAGGCATCGACTCTGAGTAGGCGGGGTGCTAAGCCTCCAATCTTTCTCAGCTTATCAAAAAGAAAGGCGACAAGGGATGAGTATTTGTGAATGTGTTGCAGTCACCCTAAGAAATATCTTTGTGTATCCTCAGTGTGGAAACAAAAGGGCTGAGCAACTATCAAAATCCATCGTTTGCCCATGATGTGGTTATGACTTAGTTCTACCCCAACCCCCATTCTAGTTCTTGTGCCCCTTCTGTTATGTTTTGTCAGCACATGCTGTATTTTGCCAATTGCCTTGGCAGCCAAGTGTAGCCCGCGCTGTGGCCGAGGGCTAAAGGCCGGCCTTTGTCAGCTATGTTTAGCGTAATTCTATTTCAACTCATACCTTTGGTTTCTTTTTTATTGGGAATTTTGGTTGCCAAATTCGGTCGTTTCCACCAGCCCCCTGGAAGAAAGTATCGACTCGATGAAGGTGTTGCGTCGCCTCCAAGGAAGCGGGGTCCTCAAAAGGGGCATTATTTGGTTTACCCAGGGATATCCTCCGTTCAATAGGCCTGTATTCCTCGACTGCGAATGCGATTAGTCCAAGAATCGGGTTCAGCAGGCAAAGCATAACAATTATGTGTAGCGTTCAAGAACACATTTGCCAGGACCCATTTTAGATCACAAAAAGCAGGCACACGCTACAGATGGTTGGCTTCATTTGTGTTATGCAGAGTCTCCATCCAGATTGGTCTCCAATTTGAGGCAGCCGCATGCGTGCGTCGTCCCTCTTGCCAATCGCAGTCACTCCTCTTGGAATTTGGTGCTTTGTCAGCGCTTGGGTGGACAACCCACTGTATCCATTTCCACACCCATGGTGTATTTGTCCATGTGGCCAATCATAGGTGCTGCCCACTGACACGTTTGGGTCTCCTTGTACTGAACCATGCATAGGATGTTTGTTTTAACCTTGCGTCGAGGACAAGTGCAAGCGGAAGCAAATTCCTTGACCTGAGTGCATGGAGTTTGTTTCCGATTGTTGAGGGTGCCCCCCCCCCCTTTTTAGGAGTTGTTTAAAGGTGAGGCCAAAGGCGAGCCACCCGTTTCGCGGGGTGTGGAGACCGTCCATCTCAGATCTTGGCTCAAGGCGAGTGGCGAAGGCCTCCGCGCAGAGAGAACTTAGGGTTTGGTTGGGTCTCCCACTCGCTAGCCGTTGTTTTTTCTTGAAGCATTTGTTGAACGGGCCTTCGCGAAGGTTTCGGCTGTGAAGCCTCTGCGAGGTTTCACCAGCTGTGTCCAGCGAGGCATTTGGGATTGTTGAGCCCGCCCGGGTGTTGCCTGTGCTGTCACAGCGGTTCTGGCAGCGAGCAATGCTCAGCAGGCCTTGGATGGGGTCGGAGTATACAGCAAGTCTAATCTTTCATCTCAAGAGAGGCTTCAGCCAAGTTAGAGATCCAAAGGCCTGCAGCTACATGCCTGCTTGCCGAGGGTAGCATCACTCTATTGTGGCAAGTGCCCGGTCCCTCGCGTACCTTGCTGGTGAGCGCTGGCATAGCCAGTCTTTCTGGAACAAGGCAGGACTTGGAGGGATGGGAGGGGTTGCAGGGGTTGCATTGGTTGGAGGGTTTGGAGCTTGGGGGTAGGGCGGGAAGTGGAATCTCGGCTCAGTGCCACGAGTGAGCAGCTTGATACGAAGGGCAGAGATGCGTTGAGTTCTTCGCGAAAGGAAGCTGGATTTCGGGTACGTGACTCGTGTTTTTGAGGGTACCCTTTTCTTTTTTCTTTTTCGGAAGCCAAAAGAGCCGAAATCCTTTTGTCCTTGAGCCATTCGCCGAATACTGTCTGTGTTTCACATGTTTAGCGCAGTTGCCCTGCTTTTGTTGCCACGCACCTTGAACATGCAGTTCTCCCGATGCTTTGTTTCCAGGGGGTTCTTCACAAAGCACCAACATGAGGATGCTATTTGGAGAAATTGTAGCAAGGCCGGCGGGCTATTACCGAGTTGACTAGGTTATTGTACAGCTTTGTCTCATGAGTCTACGATTGCTAGAATGCGTCAAGACCAATTGCCCCTTCTGCTTGGTTCCAACATGTTCCAACAAGGTTGCCGATGTATTTTACTTGCATAGACATCCGCGTTTTTTGGGGCCGCTATCATCTGCCTAAGAATCTTTCGGATTCCCAGAAGACCCTGGAGCTAGAACCCAGTCCTGTGAGGAAGTTCGTCTTCCGGGGGAATGCAGTCAGATGCCATGTTGCAAGGGCAAAACACAACAAAACGCACAGGTGTTGCTTATGCATTTGCATGCACAAGTCACTGGTCCAAGTTTCGGCAGCCGGACACTGTTTGAATCCAAAAGCTACTGCACAAACAGTGGTAGTTGGAAGCACTAGGACCTACCCCGAGAAACCGGACCAAGCTTGCAAGTTACTTGCACAATCCGGGTTTGCTGGCAACAAGGAGCCGATGCTGCAAAAAGAAGGAGCACGCGAAACCAGCAGAACAGAGAAAGGCTAGTGAATTCAAGCTCTGATAACAAGTGCGCCTAGAGCATGCAATAGTGCACGCAGTGGATACCCTGAGTCTTGTAACCCAGCGAGCGACAATCTATGGTTCATATCCCCAGCTGTTCAGTGGCACCATTTGTCTCTGTTTCTGCAAGTTGGCTCCCCACCAATCCGAAAGCTTAAGCCTTTCCTTTCTTGTCGGGTGGAACACTACTGCGCAACCTGCAACACAGAAAACAACAAGGCAAATCCTGCTTTCCCTCTGGCCATATTTAGGCCTAATAAGTATGGCTTCTCCGCTTTTTGCTGGCGCCCACGTCAGGTGTTGCGATCATGCCCAATGGGGGCAAAGAACCTAGGCGCCCGTGCTGGGTGGGTGGGCGCGGGACATGCTTCCCCTGCAGAAGCTTCACGCGCTTGTCCACAATTGGAAGAGGTAATTGTGTTTTTGAAGAGACCTACTTCAAAAGCAAAGAACTTGGCGACCTGCTAGAGAAGGGGCGATATTCTGTTTCCCAGAATGCAGGGTTTCACAAGGCAAGCTTTGTTGCGATGTTGTTCACCTATCCTTCTTGCAGAGAGCATTCAATTTCCAGGCTTTCGGGCCCTTCAAGTGTTTCCTTAGACCCCCCAAAGACTATGTGCTGCTTTGGTTTGCCTTCCAAGACCATCCCAATGGTCCTCAGTCAACGGGGGTGCCACCGATTTCGACAAGCCCTGACTCCCAAGCTGTGAGTTTTCCATTCAAGGCCTCTCGGCAACAGCGATCGCAGGTGCGACCGAGAGCTGGACGCGAGCGTGACAAGCCTGATACTTCGGAGGTTGCCACCGAGCGTCTCAAACCTCAGGCACAGATTTGTGTTGCAGCCCCTCCGATGTGTGTCTGTGTGTGTTAGATTTTTGCGGGTTGAAACACCCTGAACTGCCTGGTGGACACAAAACACCATGTAAATGATGTCCATCAAAGGGTCCCCAATTCAGATTCATACCACATTGAACCAGAATGAAAACACCATGGCATTGTTTGGGCAAAAGCTGAGGTGGTTGCGCTAGGTTGGAATTCACACATGGCCTCCGAATTGAACATCGAACAATGACAGGTGTGGCAGGGCTAGTATCCTTGACACTGTTAATGAAGGCAACTGGAAGTTGTTAGGCTGAACTTGTGCGGCAGCAAATCACTTGCTTTTGCACGTGCACCTGAAAGACGCGGACGGATGTTTCAGAGTTGAACGGTTCCAGTTGTGAGATTCAGGCCGTTACCGTTCTATTCTTTGGGCTGGGCAGGCCCGCGAAACTTGCAAGTCTCCCTTCAACATCCAAAAACACCGAGTTTTTCCAGATGTTCGGCAGGGGGATTCGAGCCTGGGACCCCTGTTTGTCCCCGAGGACTATTTTTAGTGGAACGTCATCAAATTGCCGGACCAGGGGGGGGGGGGCATCCTCTATCCTCTCTCAGGTGTCCGACGCGCTGAGCAATGTTGGCGGAGTTACTTACCATTGCAACCAAATAGCAACCGGCAAGTATGAGGTGCTGATGGATCGCGGGGCAGAGGCCGCCTGAATGCTCACTGTTTCAGCACGTGTGCGCAGGCTGGTCCAGATCTTGGAAGAGATTGTCCCAGGAAAGTACGACTTTGTGCACGTCCCCCATGAACAGCAAACGGGGCTGCCTGGTTGCAGCGATGGTGCTGGGAGCCCGAACCAGAAGACAAGTCTCTGAAGATGTCCCTGCAATGAGCTCACCGGAAGGGCATGATAAGTATGTTGCATTTGTTCAAGTTTCAGGGTGCCCCAGTTCACTTGGTTGTCCTTTCCCAACTGATAGTAAGAGGATTCCCAGAATCATTGTCCGTCCATTTGTCGAACTAATACTCATTAGAAAGATAAACATCTAGTATTTGATGAACGCATGCCCACAGAGAACGGCGCCTGAGGACGTTCGGGTCTCCAAATTCTGCTAGATGTCGGTGCTCAACCTAATGCGGTGCAATCGTTCAATCATTCCAAGCAAAGCATGTTACTTTCCCAGCTATCCCAGGGAGTTTCAAGAATGGAAGAGACTTCCAGGATTCCCAAAGCTGCTTTGTCCTCATGATCTGTATACTCAAAGAAACAATCCGACTTACAAGAGCCATCGCGGGACTCACCAAAATCATGTTTGATAGTCATTCTAACTCTTCGCAATAGAATGGTGCCTCCGGGAACTCAGCTTTTTGCGTGCTTCTGCCCTTCAAGGGCGTGCCTCAGACCTTTCTCGGAATCATGGAGGATATTGGCAAGGGTTTCCCAAAAGGTTTGCATTTCTATACGGTTTCTCAGTTTGCAAGTTGTTTGCAAGGCTCCGTGTCAGCAACTGTAGAGTTGTTTTACGTACTTGTCAACCGTTACTGTACCTGCCACAAGGGCCTTAGACTTAGACTTGCCTACGTACTTTAGCATTTGCCACCCCCCCCCTTGAGCATCCGGGAATGCGCATGATTCTAGACATTGGCTCCAAAGGCTCTGCATCGTGGGGTTTGCCATGTCAACCCCTACCCCGCAAGGGGTTCCGCATATCTCCCCTCAGGCCACTTCATGTTTTGTTGGACAAGCCGAGCTGCGCTGCCATGGGGTGATGTTTGATGGAGACATTCTGGAAGCCCCGGGGAGCCGCTGGTGGTTGGCATTCTGAGGCAAAACATCGCCCTCGCCTTCATCAACTTTGTGGATCATGAGTCTGCTAGGAGCGGGACAACCCCAAAGCTCTTACACCCGATGATATGACTAGGAGCCAAAAGGGGCCTACCCGAACCGAGCAACCCATTGGCCTGGTATCCTTTTTGCCCCTCGCGAATTGCATAAGTCATGCTCCTACTTTCCCAGCCGAAAGGCGTGGTGTTTCAAAGGACACAGCTGACACTCACCGAGAATGCTAGATCCCGATGCAGGCCCATTGCTTTGGCAAGGACACGCCTGCAGTCCAGGAGAAACCACACATTGATGAAAGGCCCAGAGTGCCCAAGTACCTTGCAAATCCAGTCAAGTTGCTTGGTGCTAGTGATTTCTGACTGTAGGATGTTGCGAGCACCTTCACCGCAAGCAATAGCTTGTCAGCTGCCTGATTAGTGTGGTGTGGCGTTAGACAGTTTGCTTTCTTATATCAGTCATTGTATGGATGGTGTAGACGAGTTGTTGGACTCCAAGAAGGGTGCCCCAATATTGAATACTTATCGACCTCACATAGGGTTTCCGTTGGCCTTTATTCATGATGCAGGTTCTTTTGGGCAAGTCTCTTATTACGGGTTGGTGATTTCAGGTTGGTGCATCATACATTCTTCAGATTCGATTGGTCAGTTGGCCAGTCTCCTCCTTTGGTTCGTGGTGGCAGAACACTATCTTGGAAGATCGGCCCCCAAGGCCTGTTCTGTTTTGCTTGGCGGGGGGCATGTCAAAGGGTTGTATCACAGGGCAATCGTAAATCCAACTTGTTTCCGCCACCCACCTAGAGATCCTATACTTCACCCCTTTGGCCGTTTTTTTTTCTCGCAGGAAGGTCTTCAACGCTTTCCTCCACAGCCGTGGGCGATCGCCTTGGCACCGAGCGAGGGCAACCCCCGGAAATATTCAGGCCAGTGATCCGCAGGGTGCCTCGCCGTGTTTTTGCCTTGGTCGAAACAGCTTCTGTTCGAAGAGTTGAAAGTGAGGTTCCTTTTGGAGTCATGTTTGAAGCCTTTTTGGGATCCCTGACTTAACTCAAAGTAACCAGGGGAATTGCGGCAAGGGTGTAGTGATTTGTGATTGCCTGGTAATTGAGGGTTGCAGAAGTATGCCAAAACATTGCGAAGATTGTGCCCGATTTCAACCTTTTGCAATATGATGTTTGTCTCAATGAGTGGCCTTCGTAGCCAGAAGCAAAGAGGTGGTTCTTCCACTTCTTGTGATTTCCAAGGCTCAAGCCTTGTTCGCATGTGCAGTATACAGGGACTGGCCTCAATGCACACGGAATTCAAGGAATTGAGAGAAAGATGACCATGTGCCGAATAAATCAGTCGCATGACTTTGGCTCTCCCTACCCTAGCAAGTCGGCTTCAGTGCCAAGAGCATGTGATTGACCAAGGAGCCCCTTTTGAGACTGGTGTCAAGTGACAGAGGGCCCAACAAAAGGGCTGAAGCCATGCTTCCGCCCCGCATGCGAAATCCTGCCAGGGGCTGGGTCCGAATCTGGCATATTTCCTGACGCGGTTCGGCGTGGAGGCCAGGCTTGGCAGCTGGGAGTGCACAACGTCGAACACGTCCCTTTGGAGTGGTTTGAACAGGGGACCAACAGTAAAACCAAGGATCCTCCAAATTGTGGTTTCATGCATCATTGTCCTTATATTAGAAACCCCATTGTTGACGGTGGTTCAAGGGAACCAACAAGCAACCCGCCATGTGAAGTATATAGTCCATATCCCATGTTTAGGAATCATGTTTTGTTGTTACCCATTCCCAAAACCATCCAACAAAGGGTTTCTAACTAAAAAGTGCAAGGTGATTGCCAATCAAGATGATTCCTGAGGGTTGGGAGTTACGGGGGTTCTTCGAGTACTGCTGGTGCAGTGTTCAAACGGTTGAACGTGCAAGATGAAAGCGGGTGCACGGGTGAGTCCCGGGTCTCGGAGCAGGGAACTGTGTCAGGTTCAGGTGTGGTGTCTACTTGGGATCTGCGCGGATTGTAATTGAATAGGGAGATATTGGCCACTGCTTCTTTGTTTTTGCATTTGTGAAGCACACCCGCATATAGGCGACAGATAGTAGCAAAAGTTTACAGTGTTCTTGTGACCTGTTGCAACTTGACATGGCCTCGCATCAGCCCTTTCGTTGCACGCTCTGACGCAAGCTTTGCAGATCTGAGCAGCTGATTTGAGCAGATGACAGACTTCCGTGCTTTGTTGCCCAGGCACAATGAGACCACCTCTGGCCCGGCATGCACAGCTTTCCAGGTTGTCCCTCCATTGAAAGGCTTTTCCAGCGTTTTCAGCTGGTTCACCACAGGCAATGACAGCGCTGAAATGGGTAAGCCTGGATGCCAGAGACGAAGAGTGAGAGCGAAGGTTGAGTGAAGTAGATCGCGCAGCGTTCATGTGGTCATTGCTTATCACCCAAAGGGGAAGGGCCCTATCGAAGAACAGGGGACGCAGACCAATTTCCCTTACCAATGTTTGGCCAGCGCCAGGAGTGTTGGCTCAGCATTTGCGTCCAGGTTTGTTTGAAGCATGACGGAGAGCAACGCGCCTTGAAGCAGTTTTTGATTTAGCATGTTGCACCACCTGAAAGTGAGGGGTGAGGGGTGATTCCTAACATAGGATACCCCTTCGGGTTGATGCACAAAGAGGGGGGTCCATTGTCCATGACCGATTCATGGTGCCTGCTGCCCTCTCGCAAACGGGGCAACTGTAGGACACCACCCCCATGTGGGAATGCGTCATCTGATTTGGACGCCGTTGCTGGAAGTGGCTACACATTCCCATGGCTGCCATCCTCACATTCTGAATCTACAACGAGCTGAGTCAGTCCCAGATTGTTACCCTTGAGGCTCTCCGTTACTTGCAACTCTCTGGGATTGGCTTTGGGTTTCGCATTGCGAGTGATTCGGAATATGTTGGGTGGTCAAACGCAAACCTCCCACAAGGCGGGATATTTGGGGCCGTTGGCTTCTACTTGACCCTGGAAACTTATGGCTCTTCAAAGGCAACCTTTTTTTGGGGCTACGTCGTGACGCTTGGGTGGCCTTTTTGTCGGCTTTCCACCGAGGATGGACAGTCGGATCGACCAGCCCTTCATTTTGAGCATCTGATTTGTGTTTAAGTTTTGTTTAATTTTATCAGCCAGGTTTTGTCCAGTTTGCGTTTGCAAGCTTTGCATTCAACCATTTGTTTCAACCTAGCTTGATAGGATAGCATCTGGTGCAATCAGATGGCGAAAGGCTTCCTTTGTCACTCCCTTCATTTGATGGACATTTTCTCATCATTTTTGCAAGAGATTGCAAGAGGGGTCGGAGCCTGCTTGTCAAGGTACTGTCACTGCGACACTCATTGGTTCCGTTGCAAAACGAAGGTGCCACCGATGTTCGAGACTTGGGCAAACTCCAGGGATAGGAACCAAAGCCCAGTCGAAGCTAATTGAACATATCGCTCGATGCAACTGGCAGGCCCTGGACAGGCCCAATGCACCAATGGTCTTTGTGGAAGGGGTCCGAGTACCTGTGACAGTGGCTGGAGCTGCAAAAAGCTCACCTGGCCATTGCTGTTTACTTGGAAGAGTAGGTTCTTCCTGTGTGGACTTGGGGTTTTGCCTCCCTGTGGCTGGTTTTGTGACTGTGTGCCAAGACCCAAAGTCCCATTGGTGGCGTTTCCCTTTAACACCATCCCAAAAAGGGTGTCTAATTTAAGACTCATAGACAATAGCCATGTCATTGAATCAATTGATCGGGAACTGCTCAAATTGGACCCATAACAGGGAAGACAGGCAGGCTCGCATAGCTGTCGGTGGAACCAGCGACTGAAAGAACAAGGGTCCTGGATGCAATATGTAAGCGTGGTCCGCATGTCAATAGCCACGGCCTTTGGACTGCTGACAAGAAATTAAATGTCAATGAATCATACCAAGAGGGGGAGGGGCAACAGATGGATACGTGAGAATGAGGACGCCAGTTTGGCCCATTTCCAAGTGTACGGGGTCGCCACGGTCTCGCCACGGTCTCGGAAAGTTCCTCAATGGCGCGGCCGCTCAGACTGTTCGGAGGTGCAAATCGAGTGGCAGCCGCAGCACTTTAGCAACCTGAGGTGGATTTCGTGGCAGGCGCAACACTTTCGCAAGGTGGAGTACAGATTTCGTGGCGGGCACAGCACTTTCGCAAGGTCAGGTGATAGATAGATGAAGGAAGGCAAGAAATGAAAGAAAGAAAGAAAGAAAGGAAAGAGAGAAAGAAAGAAAAGGAACGAAAAAGATTGAAATCAAGAAAGAAGGAAAGTAACACCGAAAGAAAGAACAGAAAGAAAGAAAAAGAAAGAAAGAAAGAAAGAAAGAAAGAAAGAAAGAAAGACAACAACGAGAAAGCACAGGACGCTTCACCTGCCGACTCGACTGCGGCAGCCACCTCGACCAAAAAGATGTGCGGGCCTGGGGCAGGGGATGCTTTCTTTCTCTTCCTATAGGCAGATGTCCTTTCTAGAAGCTTCCGCCCTCCAGCTCTGCTGGAGTATACCTGGTATTGTGGGTAGTTTGCAGTTGGTTTAGCGAGGACATGGGGCGGCAACATGCGACAACCCACATCTCCGTCCAAAACTAAAGGGACAGCCCACGACCTCCTACGTACGCAGCATGTGGGCGTTTCTAGGAAGCAAGGAGCCTTCACATGGGTTGCTTCCCTTTGGCTTAACAAATGGCACCATCCAAATCCCAAAACAGATGCACCCATGCGGCCCATACTTTGCGGCTGAGGTTGAACTTCTGAAGTGTCACTTGAGCCCGGAGATGTTGGTGGATGGATTGCAGATGGTCACTGCACATTCCTGTGAGCGCGCAAGGACATGCAAGAACGGCTGTTTGCGTTTGTTGTTGTTGTTGCTGCTGCTGCTGCTGTTGCTGTTGCGTCTGCTGCTGCTGCTGCTGCTGCTGCTGCTGCTGCTGCTGCTGCTAGCAACAGCAAACAGCAACAGCAACAGCACTTACTAGCAACAGCAACAGCAACACCAAAAGCGGCAGCGACAGCAACAGCAAGAGAAACAGATCGCAGCTGCTCTGTTTCTCCTGCTGTTGCTGTCGCTGTCGCTTTTGGTGTTGCTGTTGCTGTTGCTAGTGCTGTTACCGTTGCTGTTGCTGTTGCTTTTGCTCTTGCTCTTGCCGTTGCTGCTGCTGCTGTTGCTGTTGCTGTTGCTGTTGCTGTTGCTGTTGCTGTTGTTGTTGTTGTTGTTGTTGTTGTTGTTGTTGTTGTTGTTGTTGCTGTTGATGCTGCTGTTGCTGTTGCTGTTTATGTTGCTGTTGCTGCTGTTGTTGCTACTGTTGTTGCTGTTGTTGCTGTTGTTGTTGTTGTTGCTGCTGGTGTTGCTGTTGTTGTTGCTGTTGTTGTTCTTGATCTTGTTCTTGTTCTTGTTCTTGTTATTGTTCTTGTGCTTGTGCTTGTTCTTGTTCTTGTTCTTGTTGTTGTTGTTGTTGTTGTTGTTGTTGTTGTTGTTGTTGTTGTTGTTGTTGTTGTTGTTGTTGTTGTTGTTGTTGTTGTTGTTGTTGTTGTTGTTGTTGTTGTTGTTGTTGTTGGTGTTGTTGCTGTTGCTGTTGCTGTTGCTGTTGCTGTTGCTGGTGTTGCTGCTGCTGCTGCTGCTGCTGCTGCTGCTGCTGCTGCTGCTGCTGCTGCTGTTCTTGTTGTTGTTGTTGTTGTTGTTGTTGTTGTTGTTGTTGTTGTGGTTGTGGTTGTTTATTGTTTGTTGTTTGTTGTTAGTTGTTGTTGCTGCGGCTGCTGTTGTTGTTGTTGCTGCTGCTGCTGCTGCTGCTGCTGTTGCTGTTGTTGTTGTTGTTGTTGTTGTTGTTGTTGTTGTTGTTGTTGTTGTTGTTGTTGTTGTTGTTGCTGCTGCTGCTGCTGCTGCTGCTGCTGTTGCTGCTGCTGTTGCTGTTGCTGTTGCTGTTGCTGTTGCTGTTGTGTTTGTCGTTGTCGTTGTCGCCGTTGTCGTTTGATATAGGCTGTTAGATCAGACTGGCATTTAGTGGTCGGTGGGGTCACATCGACCGTTTTCATCTATGAAATGCCTGGCGTGAGGGCACTCACGTTTTTGTTTCGCGAGAAGGGGGCTCGCTCATTTTCCCATGTCCATGAGCTGCATAGGTTGACCGTGACCCACACTGATTTGTTGCTGGTGAAAATCGCGCAGACGCCTTTGATTGCGGACCCTGTGGTGTGAACCACAGAGCAACTGGCAAGTTGAGTGAAGGGGTTTTGCGAAGCGGGCATGGGGCCTTCAGTGGGTTCAGACCTGTTTTTTCCCGCGAGTTGCTTTGTCCGACCTCTTGTTGCGCGGTGATAGGGTGATTTGTGTGGACAAACATCGCCAGCGCACGCAGGACAGACAAATCCAGCGCTCCCACCGCATGGTCAGAGCTTACCTCGGCGTCGAGCTGCCACTTGGTGAAATCTGGGTTTGTCTCCAAATGGGTCTAAAACGGTCAATCTGAAAAGGATACCCTCAAAGAGACAACACCCCAATTGGGGAACCCCGGAACTGGGTGGGTTCACTTTGGATGTCCTTTTGGAGCCACCCTAAAAAGGGGGGTTTAGACCGATTTCACCCATGACGATTCCTTTGGCGTGGGTCCTTGTTTTGCTTTTAAAAATTATTGGGGGCCAGAGATGAACTCAGAATAGATCAGTCATTGTCATTGTGCTGATGCCCCACACCATGACACACAGAGCAACGACCGGGGGCTCAGCTACCTCCCGACTCTTGGGGCTAACACTCATCTCAAGCGTTCTAACCTAGATCTTACCGAAACAAGGAGCCCTGCATCCTTGTTCCCTTTACATGGCCAGCCAAAGGGCAATTCTGTTTCTGGAAGCAACAGGTTTCCGCCATCCAAAAAGCTAATGAACCTTGAAAGCACATAGTGGCAAATGCAGATTCGGACTGTATTGGGCGACGAAACCGGACAATGTTGTTTTAGACTGGCAGCCGTTTGTCAGGCCCTTTTCATCTCAGGTTCATGATGGGGGCGCCTACCCCCGCTTGTTGCATCTTGATTTTCCCCAACAGGCCAAAACGGGTTCCGCAGTTTCGCGAGACGCCTTGTGATAGGGAGCCCCAAGAGGAAAGTCAGAGTCTCCAATGTTGGAAAAGCCGTGTGAGATTGGTGCCAACTTCCCCTCCCCCTCACCGTACCCCTGGCAACATCTCAGCGCTGAGGTCATGAGACAGCAGCTTGGAAGCAAAGGGGTTTGACACGCCCGATGTTGCCAACAAAGCGGTGAGACATCAACAGTTGAAATGTACTGGTATGTATTGGAGGTGTTTTCCTTTGAACACCAACAAACCCAACAGGGTGCCCTTGTTGCCAGTCTGTTTTCTTGCAAGGCAGGCTGCCATCAGCGACAAGGTCTGCTCCGCTTAGTATTGAGGCAGAGATCTTGTGGCCCCTTCCAGGCGGTTCGAAGGTGAATGTTCCCGCTCGCGTTCAGGGACGACATTCACATGCCTTATTCCAGGGGGCCCTTCTGAGGAAGCTCTTTGGGCAATGGACCTACTTTCGGAGGGTGAACTCAAGGAAGGCCATTCATGATATTGAAAGTGTTTCTGGCAATATCCAATCCTGCCCGAAGGAATTGAAGTGTGTCTGTTCGTTATTCAGATAAGCTTGCAGATGTAGGGTGTTGAACTCCACATTCTGACTGTGGCATTTCAGGATGCAAGTGCTGGTCAGGTGTTGTGCATCAGGCAGCCAGGTCTAAGACTTCAGCGGACAACTGCTCGAATTCACTACAAAGTACCAGTTCTTTGAACCTGTTTCCCCAACTGATCAATTGCTTGCCGATGGTAAACCGAGCAATTTGGCCTGGCGTTTCCTCAAAGCTCGTTTGAAAGCACCGAAGGGCCGCCCCTCGCACGTTCAGCTATTTGGCATATTGAAAGCGGGAAAGGGAACAAGGACAATGACTGTGATGTACGTTGTTGCTATTATTTGCCCTTATCTGGGAATTAATTGTTGTTTGGAGTTTGAAGCCCTACAAAGTTTCAGCTGTACCTCATTTGATGGGCGGGGTGCTGCACGAGTCCCTGGGAGCTAGTTGGATCTAAGGCTGCCTCGACTGAGAATGCCAACAGCGAGCCATCCAACTCTATCACGGGTAGGCTGGGCCAGATCGCAGGTTTGAACAGGCCTTCAGTTCAACCGACACCTCATAGACATGGGAGGTATGGAGGAATGGATGAGGGTATGATTGACCACACAGCAATATAGAGGGCAAGTGGAGTAGAGTGGTCGAGTGAAGACTGGAGCACGGAAGTAGGTTCGAGTGCAATCAACGGATACGTGGCAGTGGCCTCCTTAAAGGCAGGGGATGCCCTTTGGGCACTCTTTTGTGACCCTCTTTCGAAGGACAATAGAAAGGGCACCAGGCGTCGACAGGAGCAAGCCGACGGGGTGCGGCAGGTGGGCGGAAGAATCATGAGCCCTGAAGGCGTCATGGCAAACCTGGACCGAACCTCCCCACAGGTGCATTAGGCTTATTCATGCGTGTCACATGCAACATGCTGCAGGTCGAGTGCAGAAGATTTGGGTGAATCACTGCATATTGTTTGGCAAGCTCGCCGTGGCACAATATAGGCTAACCCATGATGAAGGCCCCTTGTTGATGGAGACCTCGATTCAGGTTGGTCGACTATTGGTTGCGTGGAATAAGAGTTAGGAACATAACAGCAGGGAGCTCATGGCGGTTTCCGCTCCCTTTCAACCATCCACATACCGAATATGCACAGCGGGCCAGAAGTCAAGTCAAACTGATGTTCTGAGTTTCTAGTTGAAACGTTTTGGACAGAACGTTCTAGTGGTAAACAACAAGTTCAGACTTGTTCGGTCCTCTTAGAAAGTCAGAGCACTAGCAATTGTCTTGGACTCCGAACATGGTTTATGGATCCAAACAACATTACAATGGAGGTCCTGACCCCTGCAACAGAGTCCCATGATGCTTCGGCAGTAACTTCGACCCCTCACGTGACTAAGATGTCGGGGCGCAGGCATGAATCAAACCGGTCTACGTGCCTGGAAACTTCGGGGGCCGCTGGGCAAGAGCTTGGACGGACTTCGAACGGGAGCTTCAGATCCCATGGAGTCCGGTTTGCGGAGACTCAATCGTTCCAGTTTGTGCAGAAGTCAACCATCCCTGGGTTTCAGTCTGCCCGTATGGGGTCGAAACAGGAAGCCCTGAAGTACATTGCTCCTTGCTTGACACGTCTCTGGGCGCGTTCTCACGAGCTCTCCCATTCGGGGGGGGGGGGGGGGGGTAAAACGAGCCATGAAGGTTTCTTTGGTGCACATTTTGTGTGCGCGTGTGTTTGTCTTTTTGCCCAGCCGTGTGAACCTTTTCAGGGATTCCTGGCAAGACCACTTTAAATGGGATCAAGAAAGCAGCTCATGTGTGTATCTTCTCGCCGAAGAGACATGCATGCTTCCGTTCGGATTTCACGGTGTTGCGTTTTTGGACAGTCTCCAAAGTCGTCATTTGCACGCAACCAAATTGAGGGTCCCTCCGACCCTGGCTCACAGCGATGAAGTTCGGGACAACCAACAGAGCATGTTTACTCAGACCCCCGCTTTTTGGGATTTTATAGGAGTTGTCTCAAAATAAGGGAGCCTCCCCCCTACGGGTTGGTTTCCGATTGATTCTAGTATGTTAAAGCAACAGCAAAAAGGCACCCCCAAAAAGACACCCGCATGTGAATTTTCCAGGGAGGGACTCCAGCAAGGCGACTGTGTTTCCTTCTTTCCCAAGTGCAGGTGTGATTCGCCTAGAAAACTGTCAAACAATAATGGGGACCAGTTCCCGCCTCAGCGCTTGACCGGCCCAGGAGGGGAGCGATTCTTCATCTTCGCAAAGTGGCCGCACGTCTACAGTGCCTACGGCAGCACTCTGAGAAGCATCCACTAAGTCGAAAGCCCAAAACCGGCCGGCAAAAAACATCCAAAAAGGTTCTACTACCTGGCTTGATTGGGATTATGGTAAGTCCTATGGTGGATTCGATAACATCTCGGTGGCGGCTGTTTGCCTGCGAGGGGGCACACGGATTATCGGGTTGACAATTTTAATCGAATCGACTCCAATCAAATAAGGCCAAAGTCGTGTTTTGACAACTTCATGCCAGCAAAACACACTGAGCAGGAAAGCGAGCTTGGGGCTTGGCCACCTACGTTTGAGGCAAGCCCTGGACCCAGCCATGGGCAAATACCACAAATCCTTTTCTCGAACCCACAAAGCGCTTGCTGCGCTGACAAGGGCCACCCCCAGCGCCAGCCCTGGGGCACGCCCAGGTCTTGGAAATCCATACTCCATGACAAATAATTAGTTCATAGTTGCATGCGCATTTCGCTTCCGAGAAGTGCGCAAGCTAAAAGCCAAGGTCGGCAGACTGCAAGTGAAGTGGATGATCTATTCAAGATGTTGTGGTGTTCCAGCTACTTTCACCATCTTTCACCCAACTGTATTCACGGTGAAACCTTTTTGGGCAGGGTTCTCTTCTTTGCGGAGTTGAGCAGAATTTGACATAAATTGTCCTTGATGCTCCTTGTGCATTGTAGCTTGATGCCCGACGACTCAACATTAGCTGGCCTGCGCCCGGAAACCCCGGTAAAAAGAGACTTCCCTATTTAGGGAAACACACTGTATACCTAATATATATATATATATATTGGGATGAACAAAGTTGTGACCAAACAGCCACAAACATGCGTGTTGTGGAGGAGATCACCATTGTTTCAGGCCTTGTTTGCCAGCTGCTTCAAAAACCGCAAGCAAAATAAATTATAGGGAGCCTTGTCGTGTGACACCATAGCCAGCACCCCTGGCCTGAATTTGAGGAAAAGGCGTCTTGAGCCTATACGAGACCTGCCAATCGTTCTCATCCCGAAACCCCCTGCTGTACAAGGGGGGTCCGTTAAAATCAGCTGGCAAGGGTGATCGTTTGACTGGCCCAAATGTAGTCTTTGAGGCACCCTGAGTATGGTGGGGTCTGAGCCTCACTTGTGCAATTCTCCTCCTCGAAGGCAACCACTTCCCTTGCAAGAGTTGCGGCTGTGTTTTTCCTGGCATCACAAGGCCTCGTGGTCTCGTCCGCGGACGTACCCAGGGATTGACCTTTCACATGGTGCAGTGGTCGTAGGGATGGCCCGTTTTGGTTTCACAGAACGTGTTGCACAACCCTGTACAAGGCTGCGTAATAAAAGCCAGTTGCACTGATAGGGTACTAAGGGGGAGGGGTCAGGGGGGGGGGGGGGTCAAATCACATCAAGCGGCGCACGCACAAGCTCAAACATGTTTGAGAGATACTATCACTCAGGCTCACTGCTTTGTTTTCCCACGGTTTGCTGCCCGATGCTTTGCATGTCATGCAGCTTCCAAAAAAAGCCTTGCTTCAAGCAGAAGAAGTGCGTTTAGCAGCTCTTCATTTGAAGGGGCTTTGTAGTCTGAGCTGTATTCAGCAGAGTCCTGGAAAAAGCGATGGTAGGTGGTCTCTATGAAGTTAAACACAATTGCAAGGCTTTCAACTTTGCGAGTGCGATCGTCCGGGTCATCAGAGACAGGCCATGTCGATGTTTTTGTCCTCTGCGCGTCTCCCATACCTGAGATGAGTTGGAGCTAGGAGAACCCAACTACATAAACCCGATCAGTTGAACCCAACATTTTGAGAGTGGCAGTGGTGTTTTTTGCCGAGTGCCAAGATTCGTTCTTTGTGGATAAACTCGATTGTCACCCTCCGGCTTGATGGCATCCACTTCAAGTACAGGTGGCTGAGGATTGGGAAAAAAGAAAGGAACTCCCTGGGAGCTTTCACTTTGCGGCGCGCCAGCTCGTCATCACTTAGCCCAGACAAGCCCTTGTGGATTGGCTCTGGCTCTGGCACGGATCGCTTCAAAGGACCCTTCCCGGTTGCTTGCTTAGAAGCATTCACATCTTCAGGCCCCTTTGTCACCGACTCCATTGCTGCCTCCTTTGCAGCACGTGTTTTCAACGCACTTTGGCGAAGCTTTCCAAGCTCAAGTTCATCCACACATTTTTTGCGAAAAGGGTTGAAATGTTGGGCCTCGTTTGTGTCCAAGCATGCCACCAGTTTGATCAACAGGTCTGCTGACTCTTCTGGCTTCACATTCCTTCGAACAAGCAGGGATGCGACCATGTACTCTTTGGCTTGCGGTTCACTGTCTGGAAACAGGGCATTGACCAAGTACATCGCCAAGTCATACTTCACAACGTTCCCGTGTTTCCCTGATCCAGTACCCGGCTCTGGGGCACCCAATTCTCGTGCTGACAAAACGGATCTGATTTGGGTGACTGTCAGGAAATGTCCTTTCTGAATTGCTGATTTCACAATGTCCGCAGGCTCACCCACTATCTTGAAAGCAAAGGGAACTTCCCCGTACACGGGTTCCAGGCACGCGGGTGGCAATACTTCAGTGGGGATGTACTTGAAGTGGCAAGCATCACTGATATCATAGTTGACGATCCATTTCGGAAGCCGTAGGTTGGCAGGTCGGACGACCAAAGAGTCCTGGAAAGTCAAAGGGAGTATCTCGCAGCTTTGGGGCTCAACTCAATTCAGGAAATGCGTGGCGCGTATTGGGTGTGTAGCTATGAATTCTCAAAAGGGGCCCGGACACTTTGTTAAAGGCTGTGAGGCATCACCAGTCCGTCCTTCTCCCGAGAAACCGGGATCGCTTGGCATCCATAGCGCATAAATCCCAATGAGATGTGGTATTCGCCAGACTTCGTGTTCAGGTAAAAGGATCCACGGCAGAACAGACAACCTGCGCACCGAGCAGTATGATTACACACTGTCACCTTGCGCATTTCAACTTGGGCAAACTCGAACAGACGCAGTTCGCAAACCTAAACATTGACACCAAGCAGCCCGCCCAGCAGTGAGAGACATGTTGGAAATCATGTGGGGCATCATGGAGCACGAATGCGGATGCTGCGGCAGCGTTCCTGTTGCTATGAAATCCAGCAGCCCGCCACTTGCCCATGATTTGGGAAGGACGCGGGAAGTCTTTGCTCAGCGGTGTTCTCAAGTAGTTGAAGGGGTTCGAGCCTGTCACTTGGCAGTCCCTGAATCCTGATTCCAGTAGATCCCGGAAATCTTCTGCACTCGGCACAATATTTTTCACTCCAGCGTGTTGGGCGTATGGATTCATCAGGCAATAGAAGTACTTTGTGAACAAGTTGAACTTCTTTGCTTTGGAAGCCCTCAGTGAGTCCTTCAAGTGGTTGAAGCAAGATTCAAGGCAATCTTTCGTGCAACCTGGGCCCCCAAAAATGGAGAAACATAATCGCCGAAAGTCTGGGTTTTGCCACGAAAAGCCAGGTTTCATGATCCTGACCAAGAGTTCCCGGGTCAGTTGCCATTCACAAGTTCCCAAATCATCGTACAACTGCCTGAGCGAAGCATGGTTGGGCTTGGCCAGCATCAAGTCTTCCAACTTGAGAATAGCTGTGGCAAGATTGAGGCAAAAGTTCTGACAACGAACGCGGTCATCAATTGCCGTGGCAAATATAGCAGCTGTGCAGTAGGGTAGACTGAGAGTCCAGAATGCCTGGGACCAGCACCGGTTCGCCATAAGCTCAATTGCAAAGGCTGCATATTGTTCAAGAAGCCTTTTCTCTTGTTGCACTCGGGGATCATGAGGCCACAAAGTGCCCTTCTCATTCATGGGTTGGGGGTAGAGGTCAAACAAGTTGATGATGCTGGTGTCTGAAAGCAACGCCAAGGTTTTGACAACCGTCACCCTGTACCATCTGCCGGAGGCGCGGTCCCCATGCCAACGCACAACTGATTCCTGACCTGCAGAGTGCTGTTGCAAATCGTACACGTACTCTGAGTGAAGGGGTCCAATCACGTGGCAAATTGCCCTCAAGCGTTTCTGTAACATTCTGTCACCCAGCAAATCGGCGACAAAGGCCGCCGTATTTGGGTAAGTCTCCCGAAGCAAATTGAACGACGCCCTGGTTTGCGGGTCCAGCTCGTCATCCTGTGGCCCCCTGTTCTCATCATCCTGGGTGACCAGAGATAGCATGGACAAGGCTAGCCTGAGCATTTTACCTAAAGTTGGGAGAGAGGTGTTAGTTGCTCACAGAGGTGTTAGTTGCTCACACCCCTTAATTGGCAAGGCTCAGACTGATCCTCCTCATCGTTGGGCGCATCTTGCGCAGCCAGGGTCTGCTGGGCATACCGAGTTGTTGTTGCTAAGACTGTCCAGCTCTGGTCCAGCATCCGGTACGACTCCAAAATCCCAAACCAACTTTTGTTTTTCGCCTGGCAAGGGGCTTCGAGTCAAAGCAACAAACCGCTGTAGGAAACAGATGCTTCTCACTTGCCACTAGCTAAGTCTGGCTAGCTTTGCCTCTATCCTGGGCATGTTAGTGGTGAACGGGTTGGTGACATTAGACTAGACTCTTGTTTCGCGCACCCTGCCTTTTTCAAGCGCCCAGAAATTCCAGGTGACTGAAGCCAATCATCCGCTGTTACAAAAACAGATTCTTCAGGAACACGCTTGTCAAAGGCGATGTCGTGCGCGAATGACTGAAACCAAGATTCAGATTTGTCGAACAGCAACGCCTCGGCGGCCTTGCCCGTTGTATAGTGCGTGCGGCCTGATGTGAAAGGCCCAGACCCCGAATTGCATATGAGGGTTCCTTTCAGCGTTGAGCCTTTCAGGCCACTGGCTTCGATAGCCCTGCCCCAATCTCCCCATTGTGCATGACTTGCGTCAGGAAAGGCTGCCCCACGCAGCCCCAACGCGAGAAGTAAATTGATGGCCCTGAAGCCGACGGCTTCTTCGTCACAAGCCTCATTGGCAAAACGGTAGAGTTCAGTCTGTTGGTGTGGTGTTGGCATGAGACTTGCTTGCTCACAAAACGACTCAAGCACAGCTGGGTAAACTCAGCCAAGGGGGCAAAAGTCAGAAGTGGACGCTGCGCAGGGTCTTCTAGTGTGACATCACGGACGCTACCCAAGCCCCTGCTCCTCAACGCGCGGGACTCAGGGACAATGAAGTGCTCCAATAAGTTGCCAGTGAACAGGTGCACCACATGATTGAGGCCCCGGATCAAAACCTGGGCGTGGGGTGATTCATCATGACTCCCTTGCAAGCGCCGTCTGCGTTGCCGCCCAGAAACATACACAGCGTTGGACACCTTTGCGCAATACCGCCTGTCGCTGCCCTATTTTAAAACGCAGCACAAGAAACTGCCACATGTGCGCAGCAGCAGTAACTTAAACTCTGTTCCGCCAGGCCTGAAGAGTCTGGCTTCAAAGCTGTCGTGGGAGAGAGCGAAGGGATCTAGGGCCTCGGTCGGTCAAAGTTGAGTCACAATCCAATGTCTGCAATTCACGTGGCAAGAATATGAATTGTCTGGCTATCACTGCAGGCACTCGTTGTGATTTGCAACTTGCAACTTGGTAATGCGACTCAGAAAAGGTGGCTCACAAGCTGAAACGCTGCACTGATTCCAAAGCCTTCTTTTCAAGCGCCGCTGGGATTGTTCGAACACTGGCGAGGTGCCAGATTGACTTCGATTATGTATCCAGGCCAAAGCCACCTTTTGCTTCACTGAGCTCTTTCAAATCTGGGGGTAGGCCAGCAACAAGTTTAGATTTTGCGTCCCCCAATCAATTCGCTTCGATCATTCTTTGAAGCAAAGCCAAGGTCTGACCAGCAGTGGTTTGCAAAAACTCGTGACCTGAGTCACGCAGAGCAGAATTCTTACAAACGCTTGGGCGCCTCCGTTTGCAAACAAACCGTGTGTAACGATCAAGAGTCATTGTTTCGTACCCTGAAAACGATTAACAAACACAAAAAGCAAAAGGCACACGTGTTGCGAAAAAATGCGAAAAAGGACCCACGGGCTGCTTCAATTCTGACACCTAAGGGGTGCGAAGCTACTGTTTCCGTACAAAGCTTGAACTAAGGAAATCTGGCTTTATTGGCCCCGAAGATCCTGAACCATAAAACCATGGACTGTTGAACTTATGTCTGAACTCAGAAACAGGGATCACGCTGAAGCAACATGCAGAAACCAGCAAAGCAGCCCGTGAATGGCCATTCAACGCAATCCCGTCATCACTTTGGAACCGGAACTTCTTTTGCGTACTTGGCCAGCGTCGTGGTTTTGGACTTGCCCTTGGCAGGCGTTGCCTTGGCCGGAGCTGGAGAGGGCGCCTCACTGGGAGTGGCAGCTTCGCTTGGCACAGCTGCCTTAGGAGTTGCAGCTGGCTCAGTGCTGGGTGGCTCAGGATCAGCCGCTGCTGCGCCAGTGGAAGGAGCAGCGACGGCAGGTTGAGGCTGCTCACTGCCAGTGACAGAGGCGGCATCAGCATCAACAGCTGCCTCCACTTGGGAAGACGCGGGCGCAGCAGACGTGGTAGTAGGAGTGGTTGTCGGTGTAGCGGGTGTGGCAATCCTCCGTTGGTCAATACCAAAAACTATACTGCCTGTTGTCAAATACCAACCGTGACTGCCTGAATTACTATTGAATCAGGGCCCGTAGGGAAGGGTTGACAAGCCGTTGCAACGGGGTCCAAACATCAAACAAACATCCTTTGGTCCAACATTGATTTACGGATGTTTCTCGCTCGATTGAACCCTTTTTTTGCCCGCAAATCACTCACAACTAAGCAAGGTATGTGTAGCACCTGTGCAAGTATTGCACCCCACGCAAGGGGCAATCCGTGCCACGACATTAGCGGTTGCACCTTCAATTGGCTCAATTCCGAACAAACTGGAAAGAGATGTGATGTGGAGTGTCGCTTCTTGCAGTCTGAATGCTGAGGCACAAACATGTTCGAGCCGAAAGGGGTGCACACCATCCCTAGCGCGAGTCTCAGCCGGTTGCAACTCACTTGTGGCTGCCCTCCTGTTTCTGGCTCGGTTGGCCCTCGCCTATCGGTTTCTTCTCAACGCCGCCCTGAACCATAGCACCGCTCAATGCGCAGGCTGACGCTTTAGGCCCCATTGGCTGATCTGGCTTCGAAGTTGATGTTGATGAGCGCACTGTAGGCAATGAGCCCTTGCGTAGCTCATCGGTGTGCGCCAGGGGCCATGAAACTGGAGAAGTTGCAACAACACGTGTGTGAAATCTTGCCCGCTTCTCAACCACCGAATCAGGGGTCTCGTTGGAAGGCGGTGTCCTCTTGAAAGCACCTGGCGTGTTCGGGCTGGACATGGCTGGCAGCTAGCGTAAAGTGTGAACGCCGGCAACGACCACGCTGAACAAATTGAGTTGCAGGCTTTGGGCCAAATGGCGAAGAATCAAATGATTCCAGTCGCTGAGGCTAGAGACCCGTGAGCTCAGGCAATTTTCGTACAAGGGTGATGGGTCTAGCAAACTGTGAAAGGCAATTTTTGTACAAGGGTGGTTGGTGTAGCGAACAGTGATGTCAGGCAATTTGTGTACAAGGGGGATTGGTCTTGATTGGTCTAGCGAACCGTGAATTCAGGCAATTTGTGTACACGGGTGAGGTCTGGCAAATTGTGACCTCGGGCGATTCTTGTGCAAGGGGGATTGGTCTTGATTGATTGGTCTAGCAACCCGTCAATTCAGGCAAATGGTTTACAAGTTTGGGGGATGCGTGCAACAGTTTTACGGGGGTCGGGCTTGGGGGAGGGTGTTCAGGGGGGAAAGAGAGGGATTTGGGACTAGACCCGCAAAAAGCAGCTCTCAGTAGCTCTCAGTAGCCCTCTCAGTAGCTCTCAGCAGCTCTCAGTAGCTCTCAGTAGCTCTCAGCAGCTCTCAGTAGCAGTAGCTCTCAGTAGCTCTCAGTAGCTCTCAGTAGCTCTCAATAGCTCTCAGTAGCTCTCAGTAGCTCTCAGTAGCTCTCAGAAGCTCTCAAACTCTCAAGAAACCCCCCTCCCCCACCCCAAAACCACTGGAGACGAGTGTCGTTCTAGCTCGCTTCAGCTTCATGAGGTTCTTCACCCACTTGCTCTTCCCAGCCGTGCGCTCAGAGGGCTCCCGCGGTGTAACCAGCCACTCCCCCTCATGCTGAACCAATGCCCAGGTGTGGGAAGTAGGGAGGTCGATCTCCATGTTCTCGAAGACAAGCACTTGATGGGTCACCTCATCACGAATTGTAGGCACTGGCGCACCTCGACTGGACTCCGCATCTGAGAAATCGTCCTGGCACAGTCGCGTAGCTCACGCAACGCTTAGGCTTAGAACTTTTTGGGCAACACCTTCCTCGTCACCTGCGTCTGGGAGAACAAGGCTCGGGGCAGCGTTGGCAGCAGCACCGCCATTGCCAGCCCCTGTAGGGGAGAGTGATTAGGATGGTTTTGAACAACCAAGATTCTTTCAGTACTATTGCACACACCATGCCTTGCATCCCAGGCAATGGAACTGCAAATGGAGAAGCTCCAGCAGGGAGCACAGGAGGCGGCGGTGCATTGAGCTGGGACGTGAGCACGTCAATGCAAGGTTGAGGATCTTCTTCTGGGGCGACAATCTGCTGAACCCCGTTCAAGAAAGTGCACATGTAGAAGGCGTTGGGGCCCAGGTTGGGCAAGGTGACGTCGTGAGCTAGCTCTCCCTGGTAAAAAGCTTTCAGATGCCACTCCCCTTCTGCCCTTTCAACTGAAAAGAAGTACAGGTCAGACTCATCCACCTCTTCCTCCTGCATCCCGCTTCCCGATCCCTGCGCAATTTGCGGAGGGCCGGTTGTAGCATTGTTTGGGTCCGCGAAATGCTGCTGCACCAATGCCAAAGCCTCCGCGGCAGTCATGTTGACTGTGTCGAGAGGGCGCCTGAGCCGGTTGTGCTCAGCCTCCAAGGCCGCCAAGAGCTCGTCCTTGACAAACCTGAGAAGGCTCGGATGGGCGTAGTGTTGGATGTTGATGGGTCGGGGTGGACTTCAACAACAGGCTCATCATTTACACAATACTAAACAGGCCTATATTAATGGAGGCTAACTCTCACAAGGGGCTTGACCATTTGCACAATCAAGGCGCGATGGCAGGCGATCTGACGGAAGCAAACCCGTCCCCAAGTATAGAAAGCATAGAAGCTCATCGCGCCCAAGGCGAGTGAGGTACACTCTGGTCATGTTCTGCGGACAGAGAGCGTGAAGCCACTCTGCAATGTGCGAGTTCTTAGTGTGGCCAAACGGGTACGCCGAAAGATTCAAATCCTGCCGCAACAAATTAAATAATGAGGTGAAGTGGCAACATAACATAACTGTTTAGCATTCGGATTGAAGTGATATTTTTCCGAGGCAACAGGCTAAAACAGCAAACATCCAATACTGCCGAAAGTCGGGCACCACTGAGATTGAGTTATAGCTCGTTGAGTAGCGGTCGACATTGTGTCTGCGGTTTCCACCTGCGCTGGGCGCCTTGGCACCAGCCTTGGCCCCAGTCTTTGCCTTTGGGTTAGAAAGTGGTGCGTCAGGCTGGGCGACAAAGCCACCAGGCCACACAAGCTGCCTTAGTTAGGGCTAGATGCAAGAAAAAACAACTAACTGATTAAAACATTATTTTATTCCAACCACATAGGCTTACAATGTTGGAGCCTAGTTGCGTCCCTTGGCCGCCAGGAGCAATTGTGTTGGCATGGGGCGGTGGCGCATAGGGGACCAAAGCCTGTTGCGGCGCTTGCGGAGGAAGCGTTGCTTGTTGCGGGCGTGCAGGGCGAGGAAACGGAGGCGTCAGCAGTGGAGGTCGGTAAGCCCTGGGAGGTGGCATCGAAGAGCCAGCAGCAGCTTTGGGCGGAACTGGCAGCACTGCCTTTGCCCTGGGGTTGAACCCGCCCATGCCGCCAGGATTCATGAGGAGACCTTCAACCTACTGCCACTGTCTTAGCTGCAGCGTTGGATTGAACCAAGGCACTGGCACCCTCAAAACAAGCATTCAAGTTCATGGTTGCTTGCTGTCACCCTCACAAAGTTGAGCCCGAGCAAATACTCAACACGCTTTCATTTTGATCGGGTGGTCCGGCGTTCGGTGAGTGAGGAACGGCTTCCAGCTCAACCCCAAAGCCTAGACTTAAATTTGCCCAGTCAGCCACGGGTTCAAGAATGTGACTCTTTGACTGGCCCAAAACAGCTGAGACCCACCATCAAAACGACAGTTGCGTTCGTCAGGTGCATCGAGTTCCCCGCAAGAAAGTGGGATCTAGTGGGGTCAATGCTTGGCATGACTGTTGTCATCATCTCCTCCGCGAGCCCTTGATTGACGGGCCACCCAAGTGCAGCAAGCTTTTCTTGACCTGTCAAGAATTTCATTCCACGTCGAAAAAGATATTTGCCCGTATTCTTGCGGAAGGTTGGCAAAGCTCGGCTGGATGCACTCCAGGTGCGGGAAAATGAAGCGTTGTCGCCCAAGAAGTACACGAGGCCAGGGTCAAGGGCTGGGTGGCGATGGAACTTGGAGATGTAGGCGAAGTCCAGCTGCCGAACCAGCAGCAATTCTCGCTCGTTCAGCAAATACTCCACCGAAGGATTCGCCTAAGATGCTTTGTCACTGGCTGGTGAATCAGAATTGTACGACAGAACTAGCTTGGCTCATTGGGTGTTTTCTTGCGTTAAGACTTGAAAATCTTGGAATGGTCCATGACCCGAATGCAGGAATTAACAAGCTTGCAGTCAAAGCGCATGTTGATACACCTTCTTTCTTGTTCTGGCCATGTGCATCTCATCTGCAGCACGGGTCAGCGCAGTTGAGACCATATAGTCCTCGGGCTGCGTTCTAGCCACCTTCCGGATTTCCTTGGAAATGTTGCTGTAAAGCTCAAACACATCGTGCAAGTACTCCAGCTTTCGCCAGTCATACAGGTAGATGTAAGTTCTGGCGCGGGCTACTCCAGAATGCCCGACATCCTCTGGCGTGACAAAAAGCTGCAGCATTCTGTACTCCGGCATGAACAGCTGCTCAATCTCGTTTGATTTGATGTCCTGACTGAAAGAAGTACCGACACAAGTCACAATCAAGTCTTAGTTACTGAGTTCGGTTCGATGGGCAAGATACTTACCTAACACACTACAAAAATAAATGCGGATGGTTGCTGGCATGTTCAAAACTGGTGACGACTGAGCAAGAATGAATGTTACTAGGGCCGCCCGGTTGCTGGTGTGTTCTCAAGAATCAGCAAAGGAGTACCCATCGTTTTGTGGTACTTGCTCCAGCTCAAGTAGCAGCCGTTGAACCGGCCCTCGAAGAATTTACGCTTGTGGTTGGCCTTGCTGTTGTCCTCACAAGGGAGGCCGCTGAAATCCACGTCAATCTGCCGCCTGAGTCGGCAAGGGGCTCCGTGGGTGTGACAGAACTGAAGTGTTTGCAGTGGAGCTTTGTTGACTTTTTGCGTCTTGCACGCAAAGTCATCCCCATCAGAAAGTAGGTCTGCTGGAAGCTGCTCCAGCATGTCTCCAAAAACATGTGGGCACTGTTTGTAAGTGCCCACCCACTGGTTGACCCAACGCGCGTGCTCAAAGATCACCTGACGAGCTCGTGCACTGATCTCCTTGTTTGAGGTGTGACTAACCAAATACTCTCAAGGTGAATGAGTGTTCGGGGCTTTGGTGGGCACCGAACGAAAAATATGCTATGATATGGTCAACTGGCATGGCACTGCATGCTCTGCAGGTTGACACGCAGACCCTCTACCAGCTGTGTCTCATTGACCGTCTTCTCCAACAAGGCCGCGCCGACCTCGACAGTGAAGACCCCAGTGCAAGAAGAAGACATTGTTCTTGCCGTCGCCAACAGCGATGCCTTGGCAAGCATTTGGCATTGTGGCTAGTGGGACCTTGTCGTGACTGACACCTCTCATTCTTATTTCTAGATAGAAAGCCTGCTCACACCCAAAATGGAACACGTGGGGACCTCCAATCCAAAAGGTTGGTTGGTGCAGCCTTGTAACTCGCAGCACTGGCTTTGGGATGTCAGCCACGCAGACTTCCCACGCCATTCGGACAGCACGGGCTGCAACAGTAAGTCTAGTGTCATCAGCCCTCACCTCAGAAAGTCAGGCATTGCTGCAGTGTTCTTCACCCTGCCATGAGAACGAAATCACCAGGCGACCTGGAAAACGCCGTTGTTTTTTGTTGCTTCCAAAAACAAAACTTATGTTGTAACAGTCCATTTGCGAGTGGTGAAAACCAGCGAAACCAACATAACATAAACACAGACGAGATGCCTCAAAAGGCTCAGCAGATAGCACTGAACTGGCGCAAGTCTGTTGCGTGGGCACTGGCACATTCTCAGCGCCACTCGCGCTTGCCCCTGTTGCTGTCCTTCGTGACAGCGACATCATGAGGCTCTCTGACATGGCAGCTGAGCGAGGCAAAGCTAGATGGAAAATGGCGCTGGCTGCTCCGCAGTGTTATTCTGGCAGGGCTCTCCGGTTTCTTGCTGATGATTTCTGAGCTGTGTGTGATTCTGATCTGTTCTGACAAAGCCCTCTTAGAGCCCGAGCCCTTTGGCAATTGGTTCAGAACAACTGGTCAGCTGTTGATACATCAAGCTGGTGACAGGCAATCGCACTGCTCGTGCTGAGTGTAGGGCCAAAGGAGGTGAGTAGGCAGCGACGCCCAACCGGGGCGCCACCACAAAGAACAATTCTGTTGGCTGGGAGCCAACATCGGATCCATCAAAGAGAACCTCAGGGTCAGGCTTTTGCAGGGAACACATTGAGTAAACTGAGTAAGCAACTTGTCATGGTACTGTCAATTCCAAGCAGCCTTCAGGTGTTGTTCCCCCTCAAGCTCAGTGCGGAAACGGGCCAGCGCGTTCACCTTGGTAAGACGCTAGCAAAATAATGCGACATGCTGCGCCGTAAGTGTGAATGATAACAAACCTGTTCACCGGGGCCACACCAAGAAGCCAAGTGACGCAAACCCGAAAAGCAGCTGATGGCACAGAGATCTTTCCAGCACCAATGCGCTTCAAAGCACTGCCCAGGTACCGTTCCTCAGGCTAGGTCATCTGAATGAAGCAAGCGCTGATCTTGGGTTACAGGAACAAATGCGAAGGCAAACCCAAAAAAAGTTCACTGTTTGAGCCACGGGTCTTCCTTGCTGAGAATCAGTTCCATTGCTTGCGCCACAAACGACCATTTGACGTGCTTCGCCAAGCGCGTCCCACGCGACCCAAGTTTGGCATTGGTAACAGGAACGGTCAGAAAACGCACATGGGTTTCCATGAGAAGCGCCAATTGTGAGAGAATTGAAAGGGCACATCTCTCCAACACTTGCCTTGCCCATAAAATAGGCGCATTGTCCTTCTTCCGAATCCAGGGGGGGAAGTCCAAGGCAAACCCAATGAAATCCGCAAGGTGTATTTGACCTTCTCCCGGAAAGCAGGTTACCCAGGGCTTCGTGGTTGATTGCAAATCCGTCATCCAAGTGAACTGCAGGAACCGGTTGAAGAACTCAGCTTTCCAGGGCGCGCACGCACACGGGGTTGAGAGACGCTGGGTTGACCACGACATTTGGCCGTGCTCATCGCAATGGAGAAACTCAAGCGTTGGTTTGAGCACACTGAGCTTGTCAATGGCCGACTTGAAGAAATCATAGGACATCTTGCGGTGAGCAGGGTTCCTCTTCTCAAAGCTGACCATGTGTGTAGCATATCCGAACAACAAACTTGTTGGCATGGCCCCCTCTGTAAGTTCGGGGCGCAACGACTCATGTCCTTCAACCTCATTCACAAAGCCTGGTGCCTGCATTCCTGGCCAAATTTTTGCATGGCAATCTTGAGCCCGTTGCAATTGTCCCCTCAATGTTTTCCTGGATTGCTTTGAATTTTCACTGCTGAAGAAGTTGCTTGCGACCCCGTTCACGAACCACAGGGACTGCGCAGCTTGCCCATCTGGTGGGAGAAGTACTTGAATTGATCTTGACTTGGAATGGGGCCCATCAAGGAAATACGTGCCTGAGCCAATCAATCAGCACATCAGGTGGTTTGACAATCGACTCAGGACCACATGCTCACATGCCTTTCATTGATAACAAGACTGGCTGCTTATCTGGTAAGATCAAACGTATGCGCGGCCAAGAAACGATAGTCATCCATTCCGGTGCATTTCTCGTGATCATCATCATCGTCAGCGCCATCATTCACTTCCATGGCAGCTGACGGCCGAGGAAAAACTTTACAATGATTGGATTTAATGTTCGGCAACACTCAACACTCTGGTTGGCTGAGGCATCCTTAAACCCAACATATGACATACTTGGAGTGAAATCCCAATGATCTCGGTAACGCCCTTGCTGAGCTCACTAAGGCTCTGAACATCAACCTTTCTCAATTGCGCTCTCTAAGGCTTACTAAGCCTTACTAAGCCTTACTAAGCCTTACTAAGACTTGCTAAGCTTCACTGAGCTTCAAATGGCAAAAGTGCACGAATCCCGAAATTTGACCCCCCCCCCCCTGACCCCTCCCCCTTAGCACCCTATCATGCACTGCACCGCCCAGTGCATTGCCAGGAGAAGATACATACCAGTCACAAAGTAGCTTAGTTTGACCCTTTGAATCATCATCGTTGTGGCAAGGGATGCAAGCTGCTTGGGGGACAAGTTTCAAAGTCTTGCCATTCCATCTAGCGTGTTTGGCAGGTTGTTTGGAGGGCAGACAGTGAGATTTGAAGACAAATGTTGCTTCGCAGAGTGGCGATGTCCTTTTCGTCTCTCCAACTGCCAGCCTAGGGGATTTCAGCATAATGGCCTCCGAATGGTTGTTAAGTGACCGCTATGTTGGGTGCCATTTGACAGCCATTGCTGGGGGGTGGGTCTGGAGAGCATATCTTCATCTCAGCTTCGACAAGTGTTCCAGACGCACCCGTTTGAATCTTGTTAGGAAGGTTGGGCTGGGTTCGGCTTATCTTATCAAGGCAACAGAACAGGGGTGTCCGTTTCTCCCTGTGTTGAGGAAGTTAGGTCGCTGGGTCACAAGTTCCTGGAGTTGTTATAACCCTTGAAATGTTCCACGTCTGGACAAAGTGGATGTGATGAATCCCCTCCGACAGAAACCGAGGAGAGAATGTGGGCTTCCTGCTCAAGCCCTGATTCTGGCGCTGAGAACAGAGGCGCCAGCCCCGCGGTGGCAGTCCGAAGGTTTTCTTGTTCAGACGGGCCGGGGATGGAGGGTTATGGGTTTGGTATGGTTGTCCGTTCCCTTTTTGGCTTGGGATGGTTAGTTTAAAATTCAAACCTCACCTTTTGGTTGCCATCTTAAAGTGATGTTTCTTTTGGACAATTATTGCAAATCGTATCACGCGCCCCTCAACATCCCTGTTTTGGGCCTCCCAAAGTACCTGCCAGGAAGTCGGGGAGTTTGCGAACAGTGTCACCTATCATTGGAGGGTTTTTGTCGAGTCCCTTTTCTCAGGTTGTAAGAATGGTTGTAGTTCACCCAGATGGCTTGGACCAACCCCTCCAAGCAAATGAACAACTGGTTAAATGTTTGTTGCAACATTGCAAGCGGTAGCAACGTTCCGTTTCGCATATGTGCGTTGGTGCGACTGGGTGCCCTCTCTCTATTAGCGACGGGCTTACCGTTGCCTCAGTATCCTTAACGGGTTTCCCAAGTTTGTGGGCCAATACCCCCGGTCACCAATGGCTTTGCCGTTTATTTTTTGCGCTGCCGCCCAGTGCCACCAACCCCAGATGGCTGAAGTGGAGAAACACAGACCTTCTCTTTGAAGCCGCCCAGCAGTCCTGCGGACCCACCAGCCCAGATGATGATGATGACGATGACGACGCAGATGATGAAGATGGACAAAATCCTGCATGGGCAAAATTGTTGTTCATGCAGGATCCTGCGTGGACAAAGTTGTCCAAAGCAGGACCTGGCGCAGATGATGGGATGATGATGATGATGATGATGATGATGATGATGATGATGATGATGATGAAGGATGATGAGGATGATGATGCTGGATGATGATGATGCTGGATGATGATGATGCTGGATGATGATGATGATGAGGAGGAGGAGGAGGATGATCATCACTACTCATCCCTACCATGAGATGATGCTGATGATGATGGTGATGATGACCCCAGCATCTCCAGCAGTCATGATGACAATCATGATGACGCATCCTTAGACCCGATTTGAACGGCACAATTGAGACATATATCAAACAGATAAGGACGACGATGATGATGATGATGATGATGATGAGCACGAGGAGCTGATGATGGATGATGATGAGGATGATGAGGAGCATGATGATGATGGTGATGATGATCATTACTGTACTCAGCCCCAACATCATCACTATGCACCCCCAGCATCACCAGCAGTCATCATGATGATCATGACTACGCATCCTTTGCATCTCAAGTCGGGTGTAAAGGCACACTTGAAACGTATATCAACAGATAAGGAGGACGATAATGATGATGATGATGATGATGATGATGATGATGAGCACCATGCTGATGATGATGATGATGATGACGTGAGGATGATGATTAGGATGATTGATGAGGATGATGACGATGATGGATGACAATGAGGATGAGGATGAATGATGATGATTATTATGATGATGATGACAGGCATAATGATAATCATCACGACGCATGTCCAGCATCAGCAGTCATGATGATAAACATGACTACGCATCCTTTGCATCTCAAGTCGGGTCTAACGGCACGCTTGAAACGTATATTAGAAAGACAAGGACGGCGATGTTGATGATGATGAGGATGATCATCAGATGATGATGAATCATCACTACTCACTACTGTTAAGCAGGGCTGGATATGCTGGAGACTCTGGGGATGTGTGATGATTATCATCCTGTTGGTGATTTTATGCTGACGGTGCCTACCGTGCGCCATTTTTTTTGCAGCATCACCAACACGTACATGCTTGTCAAAAAGATAGAGAGAACGAGACAAGCTACTGGCAGGATCAACCTATTTTGATGTTAACCGTGATGATGATCATGAGGATGATGATGAGCATTATGACGATGACGATGATGATGATGATGATGATGATGATGATGATGATGCTGATGCTGATGCTGATGAATCTTCGGTTATGCAGCGACCCTTCCAGTGCGCATCCCCTTTGGCAACGGGTCGGCGGATTCTGGACACATGACCAATACACAGTTTTCCTGCGAATGCATGGTTCATTTTTGGGCAAGACATGGCAAAATCCGTGTTGTTTTTCCAGGCCAGGCTACCCAAATCCAATAGTATTGTCCCGCCACGAGAAGGGGTGGTTGATTGAATCAACAACACATGAAACAAGTGAAACATCCAAAGTTTGTTATGTTTGTTATGCTTCATGCTAGGTAGGTCGAGGGAGTACATCGTGGCGAGGCCCCATGTGTCTCTTTGAAGGAAGTGTCAAGGAAAATGAGCACCTGCTTCTGGGGGTTTTGCCTTTGTGCGGCGTGCCCCAACCACTAGGGCTTGCTTGAGCCACAACTGCCTCATAGACTTGGACGCTCCAACCAGCATGTTGGGGTGTTTGTCTCATTGTGTATGATATATAAGCATGTATGATGCATAAGCATGTATGAGACAAAACCAACATATCAGCATTATATTTGGGGCTTGTGCCGTCGGGGTAGTTTTGTAGCTTTGTGATGATAGGGATCTCCCTTTGGCAACTTGATGGGAACATGAAGGCGCACATTAGAGAGGCTTTCTCCATTTCGAGGAGGTCTCCGTGTTTGCCCAAAGGGGGGGTTCAAAATGCAAGCGCATGTGATTCGTGGTTTGCAGGCACCAAATGCCTTGTTTGGTGAAACCGTGCGAACTTTAGTGGGCACACGAAACCACCCCAAAACACCCGCGACAGCTTTGGCTGCACTTGCTAAGGCTCAACCCGAGCATCCAATGACAACCTCCAAGTGCCTTGCTACTTGGAAGGCCTGGGGGGCTGAGGGTTGCAAGAGCGTGGGTTCGTCTCTTTGTTCATAGGGATCCGTAGATGAAAGCGATTGGCTGATTCAGTCAGGAAGTGCAACAGAGCGTGGCACGGCCTACTCATTATGCGATTTGTTTGGAAATCGCATCCCTGGGCAGAGTGCATGACACGACGAATGACAACTTGCATCCTGCTCAACGTTCTTTGTTTTGAAGCAGAGCGATGTGGCCCTGAGTTGTTTTGGTTTGGAGGGCCAGCTGGCAGGGTCCCCGGTCGGTCGGTCGGCCGCCTGGGTTCGTAAGTCGAACCCCAAGCATCATCCCACCCAGCCACCCACCCTAGATCAAAGGGTTTTACCTTGATTGGAGGGCCATTTTGTCTGTAGTTGTTTTGCTTTACTACGGACTGGCTATTTGGCTTGTGTGACTATTTGCAAGTTGTTCGTAGATGTTGATTGCTTTCAGAGCCTAGACTCACCCTCAACCAATCCAAACCACCACTGGGGACCTACCCTAAACCTCGACTCCTACCCTAAACCACGACTAAACCCACCCTAAACCACAAAACTATACCAACCTCAAACCCTAAAGGCGCCCTAAAGAAACCCTAAACCCACCCGAAGGCCAGCCAAAAGCCAATGCTAAACCTGCCCCAAACCATTCTGAACCACTAAAAAGTCCCTAAACCGCGCCAAACTAACCCTAAGCCTCAAAGCCGACACCAACTCCGCGCCCACCCTAAACCCACACCTCGCTAAATCAATCCCAAAAAGACCCACAGCAAACCCTATACGAACCCTAAACCACCCCGAAACATGCACTGAACCAGCGCTAACCAAGCCCAAACCAGTCTAAACCAACAGCGAACCAGCTCTACACCAGCTCTAAGAGCACTCCACACCAACCCTGATCCAACTTTACACCAACCCTAAAGTATAAAAACCCACCTGAAACCAGCCCAAAACCCAACCCTCTATCCAAATCGATGTGGATGTTGACGGTGCTGATGTAAAAGCAGTTTCATCTTGATAAACAACTACTGTAAGCAACGGCATTCTAGTGCTGGGAGACAACAACACCCGCCGACCTAGGAAAGTAAAGAACCCTCCCGCCCAAAAATATGTTTGCGTAGATGCGGCCATAAGCGTAAATATATTTGTATACTTGCAACCATATGGTATGTGTACCAGCCCGTATGAAGTTAAATGCACATTGTCACAACTTTATATATATATATATGTATATATCCGCCTCTCGCGAAGTGTTGTGACCCCGGATCGTCTATGACATTTGGCAAGGACCCATATTGGCCAACTGTCAACTGCGAAAGCCAAAAGCTGCAATGCCACACTTCTAATGTGATGTTAAGTATTAATTAAGAGACACGAGACCGTTGCAAAATCAACCAAAGAATGACTCGGAAGCACTTCGCCGAATTCAGCATCACTCAGCCATGCATTTCAGGTCTAGCAGGATGTAGGAGTTTTCATGTTGACATGAACGCGGATTACGCGAGTTGTTCCGCAGCTGCTGGTAACTGTTGATACGCCCACGGAAGCAGGTCAGCAGTGCAGCAGCTTGTTCACAGTGTTAATTTCCAAAGTGCGACGAGTGGAACTGTCAGGAGCGGCGTGCCAATCAGCCCATTTGAGTGAAGGTTGATGCAGTATGGCCCAAGGCTTCACGCTTCAGCCATGGCATGTCGTATGGAAACTCTTGCAGTTGTCCCTGAGACCCCTCTCCTTTTGTTTCCTTTGGAAGGCACGACTGCGTTCCCATAGCTGGACTGCTCCGGAATCAGCTTCGAGCCTTCGAGGTGAGATGATAGTTTTTCAGCTCTGAAGCTGCACTCCGGGCCCGGTTTCTCGGCTTCTCGGGGCGGATGGGTCGCAACCGGGAACAGAAACGTGAAAACCTCTGGCTTCTTTCTTGGGGGTCCCTTCTCTCGGGGTCTGACGACGGTCATTTTTCTCGTTGCCATTTACCAAAACGGTCCTTCGGTTTTCAGGCGTGAGCTTGGATGCCATAGGCGCACCTTACATGCTTGAAGCGTGGCTTGCGGTCAGCGCCCTTTGTATCACCCAAGGCTCCATGTAGTTAAGAAGCGAGTAGCAAGCACCAAGCACATGGACCCCCGAATTGTATAGTCCCATTTCCAGAGAAATCGATTCCATATGTGTGCAAGCTCTTTCTATTAGTTGGCTTAGTCCCCAGACTCTTTGCTTTAATTGCTGCTTACTCGCCTGAAGATCAGCATGGAACTCACAAAGGGAATCCCCATACAGGAGATTCCTTCAAATACGAGGGTGTTGGGCGCCGTGTCAATCTGCAGTATACCAAACCAACGGCCAAGTCTAAGTCTCCAGTTACTGCACCTTCCTTTGCCTTTCCAAATCGCCCACGGCCTCTGGAACCGCCCTTCGGGGTCATGAAGTCATGCATCATGCTTGCCTCCCCCCTCCAATGCTGCTAGCCGGAGTATCGTCTAGAACACCCTTCTCTTATGTGGGATACTGAAGTCGAACAAAATCGCTGCCGATAGCGTACCGGGGCTTGGCAAGCTCACCAAGCAATATACTGAGAGCCAACGAATATACCAATGGCCTTCATGGGTCCAAGACGAAATGTTGCTATGTTTGGAGGGCCTTTCATCACGAGCGAAATAATGTTTGCCCGACAATGACATGGCAACATGACACGACTACGTGCAACCAAAACAGGCACCGTGTCACGCATATGCACCCGCCTTGTCGTTGGTTGCCTATTCGCAGCTAGTACACCAAACATGCACGTGCCATCTTGAGGAATTCTCAGCTATCGCAATCGCATGGAAGCTTCGCCTATGTTCTTCTGACGGAGTTCCGGCTGGTTTCTGCTAGTGTTGAATTGTGGTGTGGGAACCCGAGCTTCAGCAAACATGCTCAGTGGCAATAGCAGCTTCCCACGGGCGGCGGACTGTCACCTTCTGCCGCCAGGAGTGCCGGTGGCTGAACAGCTACCGCATGCTTCTCAGTGAATCTTTCTTTTGGAGGATCTTTTGATGGCCACTGCGGATCGGTCACAGCCGTCGGTAGCCTAGACAAATGGCAGCTTGCGACGCAAGCTCGGCATCCCAGGGCTTGAGGCTTGAGCAATCCCCTTCAATCAAAGCCTTGCCCTCACTGACAATTCGTAGATCACCTTGGAGAAATGTGCGGCCTTGTATGAAGGGCGATGTTGGGGGAAGAGTCCCTTGACGCGCTCCGTCTCGGGCCAAGCGGGGCTGAGCCGATCGAGGGCTTTTGCATTACACGCGGGGATAGCACCGTTGGAACTGGCAATTTGCCTGACATAGCAAGATTTGGCGGTTTCATTTTGGCACTCCAAAAGGTGTAAATATTTTGCCAGCGGGAATCTCGGGGTGTAATACAGCAGCCCTTCGACACAGACTGCCTCTGGCCGGACGTTTTCACATCCACTTTCGGAGAATCTTTCGGGGATGCGGCTCGCTCGCTTCGGAGATCGGTGGTCCAAACAAGACTACCCTGCTTCAAGTTTGGACAGATTAGCAGCTTTTGTGGGTAAGGATGGCAAGGACAAGCTCAGATCGCGTTTTCGGCTACTCCACTCAAGCGCTCACATCATGGAGACTAAAAGAGCATCAGGAAGATGCTGGCATCCACGGGATATGTCAACACGAGGATTCTAAGGAAGGTTAGCGATTTCATGCAAGAGGTTCCCAGAGGTTTTCTCACAAGCCATTGCAGGAGTTGAACTTCACTGGGTTACTTCAAGGATTATGAAACGGCGACTGACTCCCGATATTGGGCAGATCTCGGAACTATCCAAGATCTAGGCTCAGTGGATCCTATGCCCCTCTTAGGTACCCAAACATGTTTTTGAAGGGTGTTCCTTTGGTTTCCTACTACAAAGGTACACGCAATGGCTGGAAGGGGTATTTGGTGGAATATGTGAATGTCCATCAGTGCCAGGGTCCAGAGATTAGTTTCTTTACTCCTCCTGTGCAACACGTCGAAACTAGCTCTACAAGCGCTGTGGCCCCAGTTTCCCAGGCAAGGCTCTCTGGTGACTTAGGGATTCTCACACAGTTTTCCGATTTGCATTTGTTTCCAAATCGGAACGTCTTAAGGTCGACTGGTTTTTTGACCTCTCTGTAAAACAACCGGCCCTGAAAAGGTACCCTCAAACAAAGCAAACCAGATGTAGCGCATTGAGCCCCTGTGACCTGCGGCGTGCGAACTGCACAATGTCTTGCTCAGCGGTGCGGATCGTGAAGGGAAGTTCCATGCTACAGCAGACATTACGCAACAACTCCATCCCACAGACACTGGAAAATGACAGGGGCTCGAGTATCTCAAACCCAATGATTCCATCCTGTAGTTTGCCAGGGACGTGGCTGAAGCTGGTGGCTTTTTGTTTTGTGCCCTTTCAGCTCCGGGCTATGTGACTATGTGGCTTTGACGAATTGGTGCTCTTGTCTCTTGGTGTGACTCCTTTGGTTTCCTTCTGGATGTGTTCCGCGCGGTTGACTCGTTGGGTTTCCCCCTTTGGTGTATTTGGTTTTCTTGGTTGGGCTGTCTCCGGTGGCTGTGTTTACCTTTGTCCATCTCCTGGGCTTCCCTGGTGTCTTTTCGAATTCTTGAAAATGTGAGCCGTCTCTTTCCCAACTTGGCAAGTGGCCATATTGCTGCATTGTGAGGCCCTCTCAGCAGGATTCAATAAGCGATGCGCGATCCCACTTTCGCACCAGCGATTCCGAGCCGCTGCCTATTGCAATGCGAGTTTTCAGATTGGCTTGGGCAATGTAGTAATCTAGCTCTTACGGTCTGTTTCATGATCCTCAGCAGGCTTTGTTATCCAGTGCCACCCAGAGTAGCCATTTGAAGCTGTTTCTAGGAGGGGGTGCTTTCCTTTAAAATCACGGGGAGGAACAGATGGCCCTGCACTCCGCCGGTAAGTTGAAGGCGATCTCAGTTGAATGATACTGTAGGTTGACCTTTTCGATCGAACGGCGTTGGTCGTAATACTTGAAGTACCATAGAAACTTGCTTGCCTCCGAAATGCAGTGGAGATTGTGGAAGTTGGAAAGCTCAAGCCCGAACCGAATGCGGCAGGCAGAGTTTGG
>CAUJNA010001924.1:355591-378091 GCA_963377175.1 Effrenium voratum | reverse complement strand
ACTGGAAGTTTATTCGGGACTGTTACTTTGGGAAAATGCTGAGCAGGACTTGTCATGTGCAATTCGCCCCAGCTTCCATGCACATGTGCTGAGCTACACCTGCAGAGCACTGGGATCTAGCAAGCAGGTCCGGATGTTCAAGCTGCTTTGCAAGTAGGGTAAAGCAATGCTAACAAGCTGGCAACGAGGGTCGCCTGATCTATGACCGTACAAGTTACTTCCTAAGGATGAACATCCAAGGATGTGTTTTGCAATGTGTTAGTACCTGTCTCAAAGGACACCCTCTTCGGGGCTGTCTTAAAAGGACATGTAACTAACACCCATCTTAGGGAGTGCCCCCATAAAACAACTATGAGCTTTATGATTGCACAGATGCTGAAGATGGACGCGTCAGCTGTTTATGACGCAGAAGCGTGAGTTGCCGGTGGCACGTCGCGAGCCGTCAGGGGGGATATGCCCCAAAGCATTACTTTTTTTTGGGTTAGACACTTGTTTCAAGCAAAACGGGATGCCTATTTCAGGAGACCTATTTGTGTACGAGTGCTCAGGATGATTTCGAGGTTAGCTGGGGATTACTTTCCACATAGCCCAATTCCAAGTAAGTCGTCCCAGTACCGTGGAAGATAGGGATGCTGGCCGAACTATCATCACATACGCCGGCTGCGATGGAAACCCGCCGGGCTTTTCCAAATAAACATAAAACAAAACATCCGAACAATCTTACAGGGGTCCCCAACGTTGGGACACCGCCCCCAAAATCCACATCGTCTACGTGTGAATAAACGGAGCATCTCGCCTTTCTGCTTGGCAGCTCCATAGAAGTATTGGTGCCACGTTGCGAACTCGTTGATTGCGGGGGAACACGCAATGTTTGAGCCCCATTCAATATTCATTGGGCCATGGTTTAAAACCAATGGTACCATTTTGGGATAGGTGCAGCACATCTTAGTCTATTTTAGTGGGGATTAGGATGTTCACTGGGGGTACGGGGTTTGACCCATGGCCATTGAGGTGCAACGTGAACTGTACAAATTGTACAACGTGTTTGCAAGTCTTTGACTATATCAGTGCGTACATGTCAAATATATACTGGTCTGATTCTCGCATTGACTTGCGCATGTGTGTGTGTGTGTTAGACCATGCAATTGCCTGTTTGGGATTTCCAGGGAAGGTGCAACAGGCGACTCTGACAATTATTCTATTTGGGGAGCTTTGTGCGTTGACAACTTCACCTCCCCGGCAACTCACTGTATCCGACACAGCAGACTCTCTGGGCGCGCACAGCCTACGCCTGGAGTCTAGTATCTCGACTCCTTTAAAGTCGACATCCAAGCCAGGGACAGTTGCATAGTGTCTACTGACTGGCATGGTGTTGAAAGGAGTCAGCTAACGGGGAGTGAAATCCTTCCCGTGCCATGGGGCTGGTACGCCTCAGGGGATACTGACCAGTCTAGCTTGAAGCCGGATTGCGTTTGACAAAAGTTGGTGCTAGTTACATTTGCTGTCAACTGTTGCGGACTTGTTGAGCCGGCCTGCTTCCCAGGCAAGCAATCCTTGGTCAAGGCTTACACCAGAAGGGGTGCCCCGCAAAGGGGTACATCTCGTCGGCACATTGAGCTGCGCCAATCCCGGTGCCAGAGCATGGCGGGTGCGTATATCCGTCCGACGGACAGTGACAGGCAGCAAGAGCCCCCTTGGTAGTTCTCTCATTTTTTTTCGGACTGCCCAAAGCTGTCAGTATATGTTGGGTGAATAACACTGGAAGCCACCCTGTTTGCTCGAGAATTTGGGTGGCAACAGCTTGCAACGTTGCAACATTGCGACGAATCAGACTTGTTCGGGTTCAGCTGAAATGGATTCAGGGACGAACTATGTTACCAAATGCGCAGCGGCTACTGTGGTGGCTGGCGCCGAATCCTTGCCGAAGCTTGGAAAACACGGCCGGTATATCGATTTGTCGAAGTCAGTAATCTGGAACAGAGAGCAAGAGAGAAGGAGAGAGAGAGATAGAGAGATAGCGAGAGAGAAGGAGTGCGGGGCATTGGACTGATCGACTATATATGAGGATCCCCTGCAAACGGTAGGTTGTTACAGCCGTGAAGGCGAAACAAACGTGTCAGGAACTTGCATAGATACTCATAGTTAACAAAGAACAATCAGCTGCTTCTTGATGTACGCATGGTTATTATTTGCTTTCCGGTTTAAATTATTTTGCGACCCATGTTTAGACATGATGTGCCACTCAAGAGCCACCATGCCAACATGTTCCTCTGATTCACGCAAAGTGACACGATGTGCTAGCCCTTCCACAAAACATTTACTGTCTTTTTCCAGTTTTCCAGCGTTGCCATTGCGCCGGCAATGCTACGTTACAGACTTGCGAATACCCCCTATCACCAATACAACAATGGCAGTCATCGAACATATTGTTGTCTCATGGCCACCAGACTTGCAACCAATGGAGATCCAGCGTTGCCCTCTGTCACTGCCCTCGCTGTGCTAGCTCTGCATAGGCGATGAGGCGTTCTGTTGTGGAGTTCGCATGCAGACTCTATTTTGTTTAAGTGACTGCAAGCCCAGAAACCGTAGAACATGATTCTGGCATGACATGGGACAGCTTGGCAGGTCATTGGCATTTGGGATGGGTTGCTCCCTTTGGGAGGCCCTTCTTCTTCGACCTCACACCGGTGCTTTTGACATCCTTTTTGTTTTTTGGTGTTGGAGTCAAAAACAAGGTTGGGTTTGTTCTCTCCCATAAGACAGACATCATGCCACATTGGTGTTGGACGTTATTTTGTTCTTGATGTGTATCCCGCTTCTATGGTGGCACCATTGCGCACGGTTCAGGATTATTGCTCCTGAACCAAAGATCACAAGTTCGTGATGCAAACGCGTCATGTGCATCATCTTCTGAGCTTCTAACTGCATGCAGGCCAAAAGCATAAAGCAGTTGCAGAGCTTCGGTTGTCATTGTGCTGTACCTCAATCCTAAGCATTCTGGAGCTTTCATTGATGAAGCCCTGCTCTTTTGAACGAAAGGATCAGCTTCACAACACGTCCACTGAATGATATCGCTTCATCACCGTCGCATCGCATTTGCAGAGCCACTGGTCAAAGGCTTATTGGTCGCTGCTCTCTCTGAGTCCAGGAGTCAGTTGACAATAGTCGAAATAAAATGGTGAGAGCGATGGAGTGCGGGAATGCGGAAATGGGATAGGTGCCTTTTGGGTTCCAAGGTACCTTTTTGGGTTTCAATGCAGACCCCTTCTGTTGGAAAGCAACGGGGAACTTGGCGAAGGGCAGCCAAGACCAAGTCCCGTCGCAAAGAGCGGACTCGCGGACCAAGTTTGCCCGTGCACGGAACTTGAGTCGAATCGCCCAAAGGAAGAAGGGTGTTAGACTGCCACCGAAAGCTCTTGGGTTTCTTTACCGGTCAGTCAGTTTGGGCAAGCGCAAGCAAGGTTTCTACATAGCTAAAACGAGCTTAGCACTCGAAGATATGGTTTCCTCGAAACCACTGCCTGCAGGGGTCGATTGGGATATAAAGCTACTTTATAGCCTCAATGTCAAAGGTTTAGATACCCCTCTGTGGGTAATAAATCGTGCGTCTCGTGAACTTGTCCTTGAAAAGAGGTTCCTAGTCTTGATTTGGCTATGTATACCAGAGGCATCCCATCCTGTGTTTCCAAACCCTCCCGGCCGTTCTTGGGAAATGGAATCCCGTGTTTCAGGTCGAACGATTCTGGATGCCTGGCACGGCTCTCTGGGTGGTTCACAGTCGCTTCGAGCCGATGTGTGATCCTGCTTCATTTCGGGTTTTGATTTGACACGGTAAATTATTTGATCCTGCTTGGTTTCGGCCTTTTGTTCTTTTCTAGTTTGCCGATATATCAATGGCCATCCATGGGACATGTGTTGTGGGCAGTGTACTTGTGTTGAAGAGGTCCCGCACATCTGCCCCGTGGAGGCAAGGGGAGCTTTGTGTTTTGCAGAAGTTGAATCAGAAAGCGAAGCGTCCGCTTGCTAGGCGCTGCGGACAGCAGCATCCAGGGCCTCCAGAAGTTGCTGGAGGCAATCGACCAGGTATTCAAAGTTCCCAGGTCCTTCAAAATGACTTATGGGAGTGATTGCCCTTTTAATTCACCATAAGGGTACTTAGTAAAATGGGCCCAGTCTGCCAAATGGCTGGGTCCCCTCGGGCTTCCGTCGGGTTGCTTGGGGTTGAACCTGCCGACTTGGATTTCTTTGAGTTGCAGTGGTCAGTAGTTGTTCAACAGTTTGATATATCTGAATCCCTGAACAAATGGGCATTTTGGGAAAGTCTGTGAGACCTCACCAGCATCTCCTTGGGCCAAGAGGGCTGAAAAGTGTGACGGCAACATCTAATGAATGGTCCACCTCATTGTGAGGCTGGACCCTTCCTACAAATCAAAAAGGACGCCTCCGAGTTGATTGCTGCAATGACCTGGGGTGGATGGCCCCCTTCAAAGCCCAGTTTTCCTGCAAAGGGAAAATGTCTGCCAGAACCCAAGCTGAGTTCGTGTTTCCAGGGCATTCTATAGCCAACAACAGTGCTGAATTATTGACAACCTTACATAACCTGACTGTTTGCTGTCTTTGGAGCAGACGTGATGAAGCTCGGCTCACTCGTCGGATTCTGAGCTCAACCCACAAATTTATATACTGACTGAGGCATTTGGTTCCTCAACTTTTACCGAGGAGACCCATCATGTCTTGTATCGAGTTGGGTCGTACTGTAAGGACACACATATATTGACGTGTATACATTATATATATATACACATTATTGTGTATATAAAGCAAAATGTTTTGAGATATGTATATTCTCCAGGCTAAAACGCGGTCGGGTTCCCGAATGCGGCTTTTGAGGCTGCACATTGAACCAGCAAGCCGACATTCCTTTAATTACCACAAAGTAGGGCGGTTGAAGCCCGTTTCGCACCTCGATTTCAAGACAGGTCAACTTGAAGCGGGTGCCCTATTTGTGACCCAGTATCAGGGTTTGCTATCTTTGTGATTTACAGGGGGCTTCCCCATGAGCAAACCCTTTTGAAGACATATTTTAGAGATAGTAAAGCAAAGCTTGAACAGGTGAGGGGCAAGCCTCAGTTGAAGCATCATTGAACCCCCTGGGCTCACGGCCAGGATCGCGTTGCCAGCTTCACCAAGTTTGTGTCCCCAGCAACAGCGCCGACCCCACAAGCAGGACTGCCGCCTTGAGGAGGGCGGCCTTCCAGACTTAAGTACAACGGACTTAGACACCGACACTGAGAATGCAGCATGAAGTCCACGCCTTGCAAATTTCCGCGGGACTTCATAGATCTGTGAGGGATTTGGGAACTTACGTTGCCAGTTTAAGTTCAATCCTTCTTGGGAAGACACTTGCGGGGAAACAGACAGTTCAGACCCATTCAAAACGTGTGGGGGGTTTGCCAGGTGACCTGAATCTCGGGTCCTTTCACAGGCTCGCCGGTACTGGGGCTGCCTCTCAAAGCGCCGCGGGTTTCTGCCAGGTCTCGGCCAATTTGCCCGCCCGAAAATCGAGCCGGTTCTAGGAATTTTCACCCCCCCCTCCCATTGTATCCCTTTGGCGGAGCAACCCTGGTGAAAGACGTGTACCTGTAATCTTCACCATGTGGGTAGAAGATGGCACACTGAGATCAAGAGCAGGGGTCATGTACTGCTGAGGGTGTGTCCCTATTGGCCGTAAGCCAACAAATCCGCAGCCACGGGAACAACAAATTCCGTCAGCCCTCGCCTTGTGACCCTTCACAAAAACACGAATCGAAGTTGGGGAAGATCAATGCCATCTCTGTGGCCAGCTCAGGGTGCTTAACTTCTTCTCTTCTGTCTGTTTTCTGTTTCGAGAGCTGGTTTGCAGTTTTGGTGGCTGCTTGGCTGGCCCGCTTGTGCACAGTACACCTCCACCAGTGATCTGATAATTTGACAGTGCCTTTCGGGAATGGTTTTAAGGAACACCGAGCCATCATAAAGTTGTTTGGGATGATTTCATCAAAGACACCCCAAGATGAAACGACCCATCAGGACCAGTTTGGCCTTATCGGCTCCTCTTGTAGTATGCCTTCATCCGTGAACTGTTGCGGGGAAAGCAACTGTTTCAAACTAATCCGCTCCCCCTATTAATAAATACGCCCCCCCCCCTATTATAAATAAATCCACCCATTTTTTTATTGGGGTTTTTGTTTTTTTTGTTTTTTGCTTTTCCAACAATGTGAGGGTTCACATAGGATTTGGAGGAAATGGATTGAATTGTAAGGTCCGCGAGTAAGCGGTTTAATAAGGAAATTTGATGTATCATTCTATTTGTTTACCAGTTTACTGGTTGTTTGTTTGCAGCCAGGCAGGTTAATTAGCCAGCATGTACGGGAGAGAGACAGTCGCAGCTAGACAGCTTTAAGGGACATGTTTTCTTTTGAGGGACACCCCAATAAATAAAGGGCCCATTTTTTTAAAAAAAATAAACTTTTTGGGGAATTAAGAAACCCACCTTTTAAAAAATAAGGCTAAAAACTTACTAAAAGTGCCCCCTAATAAGGATTCCAAGACTTTAGTATTGGTTTAGTATTGGCGCAATGGAAAATCAATTGTGCGGAGTGGAAATCTGGCCTTGGGCCCCAGATTTGCATTTATTAATAATGGGGGTCATTCATTAATAGGGGGAGGAGATAAACAAGCAACTCTCACTAATGGACCAGTTTGATCAGCTCGGGGAGCCAACATGAAGCCCTTCATATGGAGAGAAAGTATGTTGTTCCACCCCCGCACCTGTTTATCGCCAACGGGAATTAAACGCGCGGGTCGCGGATCCTCTCGCAGGAGCAGCAGCTTTGCCGGCGTCCTTGCAGCGCCTTGGACGGGTTAAACACGAGCCCAGAGGCCTTGTCCTAAGTTTTGGTGCGGCCTTTTTCGAGAAACCTTATCGTTTTGCAGTGAGACGTGGCCTTTGTGGAGGTTCTGAACGCAAGGGACCTCCGAATAGCAGTTTAAATCAAGCGGGTTCTTATTATACAACCTCACATGAAAGGAAAGCCAACCTGACTGTGCCGCGATGTTTGCCCCAAGATCAGGTCTGCAGCCTGTGGTTGGTGTACTTGCTGACATGTTGAATGAACGACGAGGGGGTCACAAAACAAGGCCCAAAGCCAGGTCCCACACAGTTGTGTTTCCATACTGGGGATCCTCACAGTGTTTGGTACCTTCAAAGGCAGCAACCAGGCCCAGACTTGGTAGCTGAGCAAGAACGATATCAAAAACGATAGGGTGTTGCACGTAAATTGCCTTTTGCTGCCAAAGTGTACTTTGTGTACTACACTTGTACCGAACAGTTGGGTTTTCGAGCTGGAACTTCCAAAGTGTACTTTGCGCGTGCTACACTTGACTGAAAAGTTGCGATGTTCGAGATGGATCTGCGAAAGTGTACGTACTCTACACTTGTACACACAAGTTTTGATGTTCGAGCTGCCTGCTTTGTGTACTATGCAATGCTTGTACTGGAAGGTTGCAATGTCCGAGCTGGAGCTGTCCAAGTGTACTTCGTGTGCTACCATTGTATTAGAAGGTCGCGATCTCGCGGATGAAAGTACAGAAGGCACAAAACACTGCAGAACACTAAGGAGTTAAAAAACCGAGAGCCCAAAAAAGTAACGCCAACAACAACGAACACAACCCCATGTGTTTTGTTGATTTCCTTCTGGAAGCTGTTTGCAGAGATACTCTTTCACTCATACAACGTGCAAACGTTTCAGATGATTGTCGCGTTACATCATGAAGCATTTGCACTCCAATGCCTCGGGCAACGTGTTGCCCAACATGTTGTTGAGACTGCTCGCCTCATGATGGACAGCACCCCCGGAATCCAAAGCAACAAAGTTATCAGTACTCAGTTGTGAATTTGGGAAGGACGTGTCGGGACCAGGCTGCGAGCTCCCATTCAACACCACGAGCCCCCGCATTTGCTCACACGTTTTGTTCGGGCTTGCGCGGGTCTTCAATTGCCTAGTTCCTTTGAGGAGTTGTTCCTCTTGAGTCAATCAGGAAAGCGCCATTGTTCACCGGGCGTCATGAAGTGCTCCCTTTCGTCACAGCCAAGGTGCAAAAGTCCGTGTTTTGGAAATCAAAGCGAGCACCGAAGCCAAAGGTCCAGACCGAGCTAAGTTGGAAAAAAAGCTCTTGAAACCTCGCAAAATGGCTTGGCCGTAGGAAGGCTTCCTTTTAGAGCCGCCCCCCACATGCGCTGCTATTGAGAGACAACCAACTGCTTTTTGTTCGGCCTGGTGAAGTATGCATAAACATCAACCAGTCCGCGCGGAAGAGACAGCTGTTGCCTCCTGCCACCAGTGGTGAGCTTGCGAGTTATGAGAATGGCTTGGAAGATCTTGGAAGCAGAGGTCCAGGAAGTCAGAGACACGATGTCGTTCAGAAGTGCATTACAGCATAGCGTTCATGTCGCGATAGAAAATGGCCTGGATGTTCCGCCAGTGCTTGCCCTGTGTGGCTGGTTTGGTTCTATTTTAGCATTGTGTTCTAGAGATGTAGTTGCATTTGTTTTATTCTTTGGATGGGTGCATCGAGCGAGACTGCCTTCAATCGTCTCGGCCGAGGAAGCCAGCTGTTTTGAACTCGTTGCAGTTTCTTATACTTGTCCTAATTGACGAGCCGCAGCACCACGATTGAAATGTATCGAATTGTGCTTCAAGACTGGCTCAAGACGTTCAGCTCAAGTGTAGCTGATGCCGGTCGTGACGTTATCCACCGGAACATGAGTTGGAGTATTGCCACTTCTCCTCCAATTCCAGTTGAAGATGTGTGTGGATGTGCATGAGCGCATTGAAACATCTCCACGGAAAGCATTTCCAAGACACAATCATCAGTATGCCTAAGGTAGGCATCACACTGTTACGCAGCAGAGTCTGAGAGAGGATCAATGTTAATCAATGCGCTCTATTCAGGACCCTTTTGTCACAAGTCAATTTCGCTGTTTACATTCGGCACTCACCCTGAACGGAGTGATTCCATGTTGCTTCCTCAAAGATCGAACTTGGTCAGGTCGCTGGCCACGGATCTGGACATCCTGCTGCAGGCGGCGCAGGTCACAGATGCCAACTGCGGCGGTTGGGGCAGCTCCGCCCAGGCTCAGCGGATCTCAACGGATCTCAACGGATCTCAACTCAACGGGCTGCGGGCGCAACGGGTGGTTGACGTGAGAAGCTCTGGGCCCAGGGCTCAAACAATTGCAGGGTATCGGTTTTGGCGTAGGCCCTGAGTCGGCTGCTCATATTGTTGTGACTTGAAGCATCTCCTTTGCGGGATATTTTCACATGAGCTCCCGTTTGGAGGTGATGTTTGCTTTATCATGAAGGTTCGTGGCTGGGGAGTCCCAGTGTGTCCGTTGCGTTCCTGTTGTTTGTTCGACCCCAGAGCCTGAAGATTATGTGGGAAATTGTTCGAAGCACTATGTTTTTCGTTACCATGAAGGTGACTTGAATCAGAAGATGAACAGGAAGAGGGCGGGTGAGGTCTTTATTAGTTTCCTTTCTCCTTTGTTGGGCCGTACTGTTTTGGCTGGGTTGCAAATGATTATTCTTGCTAGTCCATGGGCAATTGGGGGGCCCTTGACAAACGTTGGACATGTTGGACAGAAGTTTGGACAAGCTTGCTAGTCCATGTTCCAATGTAGTGGGATCCTTACATAGGAGGTCCGTTTGTTTCGGACGCTCATGTCCGAAGAACCCCACCTGCTATCAGGAAGAACAAACGCAAGGCACCATTTTTGCCAAGAGCTACAGATCCGGAGCATGCGGGTGTTAGTGTGTGTGTGTGGTGTGTTGGTGTGTGTGGTGTGTTGGTCTGTTGGTCTGTTGATCTGTTGGTCTGTTGGTCTGTTGGTGTGTTGGTGCGTGGGTGTGTGGACAGCCCAATGCTCTCCTCAAATCACATCAATGAAGCCAAGATGTGACAGATGATACAATGTCCAGAGAACGTGCAACTTGAGAGGGCCTCCCAAACACGGTTTTGGCCTGAACTGGACGACCCTTTGTGAACCATTGGCCCTCAGGCATGATACTGAGGCACATCGAAACCATTTTACACTAACAAAGAACAGCGCTTGTGCAGCATGCGATCTGCCAACAAGACAACTTCGTTCCATGGACATTATGGCAGCAGGCGTACTGGCCCTTGAGCTGACATGCCCAGATGTGTGCTTTGTTCCTCATAAAGTGGGGTTGATCCCTCACGTGGCGTCGCTTGTTTTGGCCTTCAATCAATCCTTCAGCGGATCCCGGGTTTTTGTCAAGTGGTCTAGGTGTGTTTGCGAATTCAAGATCCGGTGTCTCACTGATTGCTCCCATGGTTGAAGCCACGCCTCGCCATGCAGTTGACTCGGGGCCTTCACTTCATAAACTTTTAAACATCCGGGAAATGTATGGTTCCCTACCTGCAACATCTAAAGAAATGGGGGCGGCTTATTTAACAGTGGGGCCTTGAAGGATACCTCCGGGAGATTTGGAAAATCCAGTTTGCCCGCTAGCGCATACTTTCAGGAGGCCTGCTGCTCAGCGGTCAACATGAATGAACGACTTGCCTAAGCCCGAGCGTTTAACCTTGAGGCTTCCAGTTTTGGTCTGCCTTTACTGTTTCTGGACATCTATGCCCAGGCGCTTTGAGCAAGAGTAAGTTCTCAATTCCGATCCGCCAGGATGTGGCATCGGAGCTGGATGGCCAGGACCGCCGATCATCAAATTTGCACAGGGATGGCCATTTTCCTATCTCAGGTTCCAAGTTGCGGGACACTCACATTGTTTCCGGAAGCTCATCTTTGGGAAAGACAATGTTCGGTCATGGTTGGCCCATTCCGGCTAAGAAACGGGTTTCTCAGCGAAGTTTCATTCCTACATTGGAGTCTCTTTGATTGATTTTAACAGTTTATACACTGTTTGCTGAACATTGACAATGACCAAGCATGTCATTCTTGGTTGGAGGGGGCAACAGCTGAGGTAGACTGTGGCTTGGGCCCATTCAACAACCGCATACGCCGTGCTGCTTCCAGCTGTCCGTCTGATCCAATGGATCGATGCTGTGTTCTTCGCAGAAGGCTTTTGCGCAGGGATTTGCATGCCTTTCTGTAACCTTTGTCCAACAATCTTTTGCGACATCTAAGGGCCAATGTCACAGCAAAGTCTATGTTCATTTGAACTGGTAGCTCATCTGAAAGCTCGCTTTCGACACCAGCACATGGTGAAAGCTTCCAAGTCGAGGCGGGGAGCAGGTCTTGCTCGTCTTGTTGGTCTTCCGCTCAGCTGACCTAAGTGATTCGCTGCTTGTGCTGTCTTGGCAAGTCAACCCTGAGCCAAAAGGTATGTTAGCAGACAGTGCTTCACCGCGTTCTTGCTTTCACATCATCGTTTCGTTCTAGGATTTGAACAACCATGAACTGAAGTCACAGTCCCCCGATTGTTTCTGCGAACAGATGCACCGTGCCTGTCTGCATTGTTTCTGCAAGATGTCAATTTGCCAGCCGGGATTTCGTCCATGCTTGGATCGGAGTGTGTCAGAGTGAGCCCTGCGCCTTGGCTGTGGATCGGCCAGATGACCTTGTTTGGCTTTCTGTGTTGCCTTCCCTGAAATGGGGCTTCTCTGGTTCCAGGCCAATCCTTGTTTGGTCAGTTACCTTTCGGTGTTCTTTCTGCGTTGCTTCACACAAGGCAGGTACACCAATGCCCTAGCATCTTGTGTATGTTTAAGCTTGGCAGGAATGATAGTATGGTTGATTGCCCCTCGCATTTGTTGTCCGCAAACCTTTGCTAACTTTAGTAGCTTGAAGCTGGATGGGATGGATGTCAGACAAGCAATTTCAGGTTCTGATTTATAGCCCTCTTCCTACTATCAAACAAAGATTGTTTAATGCGTTGTTTGTTCTTCCAGGGAAAACCCTGCAGATGCGTAGTGGGTTAATTATCAGGGATAAACACTAAGCCGCTGTCATTCGCGAAATCATTGCCAAGCAGTTGTTCAACATCGGCGCAGTTGGCTGCCAGCACCAAACTCAAATGCCACCATGGCCATTCTACTACACGTAGGGTGCCAGTCATTGCTACCATTGGGTATTGCGTGATGGTTTCCCTACCCCATCTCATAATTCATGATCTCAGCTTCCAGTTTCATGGTTGGCAGTGTCCCTCGATTGGAAGATGTAGCTCTATTTATTGTAAACGCTTCGCGTTGCCCGCCTCGGCCCAGCCTAGTTTGAGGGAAGGGTCAGGAACACCGAAATCCAGTGTTGGGAAGGTCCGAATACCTGAAGCTGGCTCCAGACAAGTCAGACAAGCCGGCCTCGCCTGGTTGGGCTGGGCCACAGGCTAGTCTCAGACACATCAGATAAGCCTGCGCTGGGCCTGAAGCTAGTCTCGGGCAGCTTGGCTGGACCTTGCTTGCGTGGGTTGTTGGTTGAGCTGAAGCTAGTTTACGGCGGGCTGGGCAGCCGCACTGAGGGGGCTGGGCTATGGCTGGGCTGGGCCTGAGGCCAGTTTCAGACACGTCAGACAGGCCTGGCCAGCAGGCGGACTGGGCTGGGCTAGACGCTAGTTGAGCCCAGGCTGGTGAGGCCCAGTCTCGGCGCTAGATAGGCTGAGGCCTGCGAGTCTCAAACCGGGTGGGCTTGGGTGGGGTTGGCTTAGGCGGGTTGCTGGTTGGGCTGGGCCTGAAGCTAGTCTCAGCCACGAGGCTGCGAAGCCATGGGTGGTGCTGGGCAGCTGGATTATGGTGTTGGTTGCGCCTGGAACTTCGGCTGGCTGGGCTGAGCTGTGCTTGGGCGGGTTGCTGGATGGGCTGAGGCTGGGTAGCGAGTTGCTGGCTAGACACGTAAGACACGCCAGCAGGCGGGCTGAGGGACTGGGCCTGAGGCTAGCCTCAGGCTGGCATACCTTGAGACCAGTCTCAGACTGCGCCGAAGGGGCCTGGTCAGCCTGGGCTGCTGAGTAGCTGGCATAGCTTGAGACCAGTCTCAGAGGCCAGTCTCAGACATGTTAGACAAACCTGACCTTGGCACACTGGGCTGAGCCTGCTGGTGGGCTGGGAGCTGGGGGCCGGTAGTGGCTGGCATGCCCTGAGATGCGCTGGGGCCTGGGCTGGGCAGGCTTTGGGCTGGGCCTGAAGCTAGTCTCAGCCACGAGGCTGCGAAGCCATGGGTGGGTTGCTGGCTGCCGGGCAGCCGGACGCTGGTTGTGCCTGGAACTTGGGCTGGGCGGGCTGGGCTGAGCTGTGCTTGGGCGGGTTGCTGGATGGGCAAGGCCTGTTTCATACACACTTGGGCCCGAGGCTGGGTGGCGAGTTGGCTGGGCTGGGCCTGAGGCCAGTCTCAGGCTGGCGTACTTTGAGACGGGGCTGGGCCTGCTGGATGGCTTGGGGCCAGACGCAAGCAGGAGGGGCTGAGTTGCTTGGGCAGCCGGACTGAGGGGGCTGGGGCACGTCAGACGGGCTTGGTGGCTGGCATAGCTTGAGACCAGTTTCAGACACGTGAGACTGGGTCGTTGGCGTTAGACAAACCTGACCTTGGGGCCGGCCTAGGGCCTGGGCTGGGCGCTGGGCTGGGCTTGCTGGATGACTTGGGGTAGGCCTGTTTCAGACAAGCTTGGGCCTGAGGCTGGGTGGGGCTGACAGGCCTGGCCAGCAGGCGGGCTGCTGGTTGGGCTGGGCCTGAGCCTAGTCTCAGACACGTCAGGCAGGCCTGGCCACCAGGAGGTCATGCTTTTCAGGACAAAAAAGCAATTTTTTAGTGATTTTCGCAATTGTCAGCACATTTTCGACAAAAATGGACCCATGGAGCTGGACGCCGACGAACCCCGAAAATTTCAAGGCCCGCCGGACAGGATTTTGGGTCCAGCCGACATGGGTGGGGGGGGGTGGGGGGGGGGGGCGGCCCGGCAAAATTTTGGTTGGGGAGGGGGTTGGGGGAGGGGAAAAGCGAAGATTCTCTTTGGAGAAGAGATCTGAGCGCCCTTGGCCCCTTTGGGGCCGAGGCGAATTTGGAAGTAAGCAACGGTTAATAGTCACCGTCAGGTATGGCCAAGGGGGACGACATGCCCCACACCAAAACTCCGTCAAGTTTATGGAAGGTGTGTCGAGTGTTACTCGACAAACAAAAACATGTCAACTGGGATGAATATTGACCAGGGCTGCATGAGATCAATCCAGGGCTACGAACTTGCGTTTTCAGCTGGAGGTACCGCAGCTTCACCAATCCAATTGCAGTCTGGGGATCCGTTTACCCTGCAGGCGAACCAAACATGGGGAATGCTTGGACCTTCTCGAATTGCGATAGTTCAAGTTTCGACAATGGCCTTATATTCCACTCTTGGGTGATGGCTATACATATATATATATATATATAATAATAATAATATGCACTTATCCACATGCATATACATTTCTCTAGTATGTGTTTTATGCACACAGTTCAACAGCTGCAATAGGCCGAGTGTTTGTACGCGCCGACAGGACGTGGTTGTAGACGGCATCGATGCCAGCCGGGTCCCTGGATTATGCTGGGGAATCCCGAACGAATCCAACTTATGGCAGCAGGCAAACATGGTACATGATTCCAATGATGGCGGCTTTTATATAATCTTCAAGGGATGGGAGGCGCACACACGCACACACACACACACACATACACACGTTCACATGCACGCGTGGATGTGACGTGATGCGACAATGTGTTTACTCCTTGATATGTTTGTACATAACATATGGGTATGGGTCAAAAATGGTCAACAAAAAGGCATCAGAGGACCGCAGGTTTTAGTTTGGGGTTCCATTTACCAGGGTTCCAATTCGGGTACGCATTTTTGATCCACAGCCATATATATATATATACCTGTGTGTGTACACACATGCCCACATTTGGGTATTTTGGTCGGTGTGGAGTACGTGCACATGTGCGTGAGTGAAGCTCTGATTGCCTGATCAGATGAGTGTGCCAATCCTTTAACAAGTGTGGAACGTCCAGGGAAGCATGTCTGTGGGTGCTTGACAACTGAGTCTGTGTATCCATAAATCCTCTTGCAGTTGTGATACATGCAGCCAGACACAGATTCTGCGAGCGCCAATCGCCGCAAGAGACAGTTGTGAGGTCTGGGCTATATATAGAGACATTGTGTGCAACGAGACCTCCGTACTAGTCGCGCAGATTTGTTATGCATCTCTGTTGTCTCCAATGGTGGCGGTGTCCAAACCAGGAGCCCTAGTCCGTTTGACTCCCTTTCGTCTGTAGGTATAACCAGGGAATCCTTTTGAACTGCAAGGAAAAGTCATGGGTACCTTGCCTAGTAATGTGAGAACCGGGATTCATAGGGTAAGCTTTCAATCCGGGGCAATCCCCCCCACCCTTCCCGCGGTTTACTGAGGAGGTGTTTTCGTTTGGGGGCGGGGGGTTCTGAATGATTCGTATGGTCCGCCGATTTTCAAAGTCAACAAGGCTTAGCTTCAAAGCCTCATCTTACGACAGGGGCTCAGTTCAAGCTTCAACTACAACTTGTACGGTCATTTAAGTTCCGCTTTAAAACAAGGGTTCAGTGAAGTTCTGAAGATTTCAATCCTGCTCGTGTTTGTTAACTTAGTCATGGTATGGTTTTGAACCTGTTCGCAAATGGGTTCCCCCCGACAAACGCAGAAGCTACCTCGACACCGTTTCTCAACGGCAACCACCCCTTGGGACCTAGGCTTCCATTTTGGACGTGGTGTTGCAACCGGTGACCAGAGCAAGACCTGCTCGTCGCTGTCACCACATCCGCCTTCGCATTGTTGGGCTGGGCCTGTCTACAGGACGTCGCTGTTGAGCTCATCCTTGAAGTTCCTACTCGGGATGATGCATTCGACTTGGGCCTCTCTACGGGCTTCTCCTTGTCCTGACGCACTTTCCGGAGCGCTTCCACCATGTCCTGGTAGACCTCCTCCTCTTTGACCAGCATTCGCATGATCGTCTCGTTCGGCTTGCGCTTGTTGCGCTAGCGCTCCGGATGAAAGCTCTTTGGCACCGGCAGCTGTTGCAAAGGGCTCTCCCTGAGGGACCTTCGGCCGGTCCAGCAGAAGTTTGACCCTTGAAGTCCGACGGCCTCAAATTGCTGCAAGCGCTTCCGCGCATCTCGAGGCCGCCGTCTCCTTCTCAACAAAAATCACTACCCAAGGGTTGAGCCACTCCTGATTGAAATCGTATGGTACTCTTTTAGCTCTGTTCGCCTTACTTTAATTTGCAGGGAAACCAACAGGAAACCCACTGTTTTGGGGTTCCTTCAATTTGACACACTCATGAACTCAGCAACCGCCGAAACGCGGACGGAACCACCTGAACCACCCCTACCACCCCTACCACCCCTTATTCTCTCCACCGGGTACTCAATTCGGCGATTCGAATTCGAAGGCCAAGTGATGCAGCTCAGCCACTTCGACTACCTCCGCCGCGCCGTGGAGGCTCTGGTGGTGGGCTCCTCCTTGGCGCTGCAGGTGCCGATGGAGCCAGAGCGCGGGGGGTGTGGTTGTGGGTCTGCGTTTTGAGGGTACACCCCTCTTCCGGCTGGTTGAAAGGAAAACCAAAGGAGACCACAAGTTTGGGGTCGCATGTGATGCATACCCATAGAACTCACTTCCTGAGTTCCTGAACTTTGAGCTTAAATACAAAGTTTGCACTTTTTGTTGGCCCATCCACTCAGGAAGTGAGAGAGAGAGAGAGAGACTCTCTTTGCCAGTTTCTGGATTCTTATCACTTCTTGGGACTGGACCATGTTTGAGAGACTGGAATCCTACGGGTGGCTAGGTCAAAATGTCCAGTCTATGGCCATTTGGGAGGGACGGGGGAAATGTGCCTCATTTCTTTCTACCCGGGTTCTGATCATGTGAACATGTGAACAACAGGACAGTCATGTGTGTAGCATCCGACAGGCACCCATTTGCAAGAACCCATTTGGGGCCAGCCAAGAAACCCACGTACCAGACCAAATGCAAACTTTCGATACAGGGAGGTTTATTTTTGCCAGAAAGACCAAGAGGCAAGTCTGTTTTCCTCCTTGGGAAACCGTTACTTGCTTGTTCTGGAAGTAGGAGTGTCCTTCCAACCAACAATGGACGTGCAGGGAATGTCCAATGCAGACCTCGGGCCCAATAAAAAAAGACCCCTCGCGGCACCCCTGACGAGGCTCTTGAACAAAACCATTTTGGAAAACCCAAGAAAGCCGTTTGGATCCTTAAGACTTGTCCTTCCAGCGCCCTTTTGCCCTTGAACAAAAGCATTTTTGAGGACTGAGAATCCTTAGGGAGCGCGAAGTTCCGTCGTCCAGGTCGCCGCCTTTGCCAACCTTGCAGAGTTCAACTGCGCGGTGAAGCATGCGCCCCGGGTGGCCCTGGTGAGCCTGACAGAGGCAACACGGGCCCGGATTCGATGGCAGCCGCCGGGTTGCTTTGAATGCTTCACGTAAACGAGCCACCATGGCAAATTTCAGTGTGGAGCAAGCAAACCGGGTGCGTGCAGTTCCAAAAGGGGTCGCACCATTTCTTTGGCTGCTTGTTTGCTCTTTAGTGAGGCGGTTTGATGTTTCCCCCTTTGCATGTTAGTTGAATTGTGTCCCTTGAATAGTTCCTTCATATCGGCCACTGGAATGTGCGTTTCAGGCTCTTGTGGAATATCCTAATGCTGAAGAACCCCATGCAGCGGAGCTGCCAACACAAAACAAATACAACTGGAAATACCATGGTGAGGGGTTGATAGGCCGGACGTCCCGGAAGCCTAAAGGAAATCCACAGGCAAGGCCGCCCGATGGGATTTGGCCAACTTCCTGGCACTGATTACCCTTATTGGCTTATTGGAGAGAAGGCAAGTCACTAGCTGGGGCATTGGGAGGTCTTGTTCGGCCTTGCTGACTTTGGTAACAATTATGCATCAATGATAGTAGTATGATATGTATATATACTTGCTATACACTACGCATAATGTATGCGGATGCGTATACCGTTTTTCTTACACATGTATCACCGCGCAGACAGGGTCCCGAATTTACTTATCAACTGTGTTTGTGTCCAACGTGATGGCCGGATTGGAGATCCGTCCAAACGAATACAAACTTTAGAGCCTCCGGCTCAGTCCGCCGACATTGTCCTCTCCCTTTTCTCCTTCTTCCTCTCTTCCTTGTCTCCCTTGTGTGTTCTGTCGTCCTCTCTCCCTCCCTCTGCTCCCATCCTCCCCATCCCCCCAAGCCTCTCTCTCCCCAATCTCCCTCTCTCGTATGTATGCATGCATGTACATATGTATGTATGTATGTATGCATGTATGTATGTATGTATGCAATGTATGCATGCATGTATATGTATGTATGTATGTATGTAATGTAATGTAATGTAATGTAATGTAATTTAATGTAATGTAATGTAATGTATGTATGTATGCATGTATGTATGTATGTACGTATGTATGTAATGTATGTATGTATGTATGTATGTATGTATGTATGTATGCATGCATGTATGCATATGCATGTATGTATGTATGTATGTATGTATGTATGTATGTATGTATGTATGTATGTATGTATGTATGTATGTATGTATGTATGTATGTATGTATGTATGTATGTATGTATGTATGTATGTATGTATGTATGTAATGTATGTATGTATGTATGTATGTATGTATGTATGTATGTATGTATGTATGTATGTATGTATGTATGTATGTATGTATGTATGTATGTATGTATGTATGTATGTATGTATGTATGTATGTATGTATGTATGTATGTATGTATGTATGTATGTGTGTATGTATGTATGTATGTATGTATGTATGTATGTATGTATGTATGTATGTATGTATGTATGTATGTATGTATGTATGTATGTATGTATGTATGTATGTATGTATGTATATGTGTATGTTATGTATGTATGTATGTATGTATGTATGTATGTATGTATGTATGTATGTATGTATGTAATGTATGTATGTATGTATGTATGTATGTATGTGTGTATGTAATGTATGTATGTATGTAATGTATGTATGTATGTATGTATGTATGTAATGTAATGTATGTATGTATGTAATGTATGTATGTATGTATGTATGTAATGTATGTATGTATGTATGTATGTATGTATGTATGTATGTATGTATGTATGTATGTATGTATGTATGTATGTATGTATGTATGTATGTATGTATGTATGTATGTATGTATGTATGTATGTATGCATGCATGCATGCATGTAATGTAAGCAAGTAAGTAAGCAAGTAAGTATGTATGTATGCATGTATGTATGTATGTACGTATGTAATGTAATGTATGTATGTATGTATGTATGTATGTATGTATGTATGTATGTATGTATGTATGTATGTAATGTAATGTAATGTAATGTAATGTATGTATGTATGTATGTATGTATGTATGTATGTATGTATGTATGTATGTATGTATGTATGTATGTATGTATGTTGTATGTATATATGTATGTATGTATGTATGTATGTATGTGTGTATGTATGTATGTATGTATGTAATGTATGTATGTATGTATGTATGTATGTATGTATGTATGTATGTATGTATGTATGTAATGTATGTATGTATGTATGTATGTATGTATGTATGTATGTATGTATGTATGTATGTTATGTATGTATGTTATGTATGTATGTATGTATGTATGTATCTATGTATGTATGTATGTATGTATGTTATGTATGTATGTATGTATGTATGTATGTATGTAATGTATGTATGTAATGTATGTATGTCATGTATGTATGTATGTAATGTAATGCATGTATGTATGTATGTACGTATGAATGTATGTATGTATGTATGCATGCATGCATGTATGTATGTAATGTAATGTAAGGTAATGTAATGTATGTATGTATGTAATGTATGGAATGTAAGGTAATGTAATGTAATTTAATGTAATGTATGTATGTATGTATGTATGTAATGTATGTATGTATGTATGTAGGTATGTATGTAATGCATGTATGTATGTATGTATGCATGCATGCATGTATGTATGTATGTATGTATGTATGTATGTATGTATGTAATGTATGTATGAAATGTATGTATGTATGCATGCATGCATGCATGTATGTATGTATGTATGAATGTATGTTATGTATGTATGTATGTATGTATGCATGTATGTAATGTATGTATGTATGTATGTAATGTATGCATGTATGTAATGCATGTGTGTATGTATGTATGTAATGTATGTGTGTATGTATGTATGTAATGTATGTATGTATGTATGTGTGTATGTATGTATGTAATGTATGTGTGTATGTATGTATGTATGTATGTAATGTATGTATGTATGTATGCATGTATGTATGTATGTATGTCTGTAAGCATGCATGTATGTATGTATGTATGCATGCATGTATGTATGCATGTATGCATGTATGTGAGTATGTAAGTAAGTAAGTAGGTAAGTAAGTAAGTAAGTAAGTAAGTAAGTAAGTAAGTAAGTAATGTAATGCATGTAATGTATGTACGTATGTATGTATGTGTGCATGCATGCATGCATGCATGCATGCTTACATACATGTATGCATGTATGTATGGATGTTTGTAATGTATGTATGTATGTAATGTCATGCAATGTCATGTAATGTAATGTAATGTACTGTAATGTATGTATGTATGTATCCTTGCACTTCCCCTTTGCTCCCCAGTATTTCCCGCAAAAAAAAAACAACACGGTTTTTCCAGCGTTTTCGCAAAGAGGACGTCCAAAAACATCGAGTTTTTCCAGATTTTCGGCAAAAGGATGCAGGAAGCCCAAGCCAGCCAAAAAGCCGGCAGGGGGAATCGAGCCTGGGACCCCTGTTTTGCGACACCGGCTCCCCGAAGACTACGTTTAGTGGAACGTCATCAAATTGCCGCGCGGTACGTGGGGGACCCCCCCCCCCCCCAAAAACCTACGTAATAGACGTCGGGCGGGGGGGGGTTAGGGGGGGGGCTTATCCTCTATCCTCTAGTAAGTATCCGACACGCCGAGCAATGTCGGCGGATATCCATGCGCAAATGTCGTGTGGGAATGCCAAGTTTGTCGCAGGGGTCGGTTGACCCCCAAGGTTTTTTCTGCCAGGGCTTCCTGTCCAGTCACAGGAACCGTTGAAGGCCATGGTCAGCGGTCATGGTTGTCTTTTGTTCAGTGATTCTGGCAGCAATTTGATGATTGTGTGCAAGTGTTGGACATATCCAGTCCGAACAAAGGGATGGGTCTGGAATCCAGATGTGCAAGTGAGCATCTCATGGCGCTGGACTGGCTGAATGAGGAAATAGGGTAGAACTGTGAGCCATTCTGGGCTGTTCAAAGTTAATCCTTAATCCTTAGCTTGGGTGGCGATTTTGAACAGCCCAGCCATTAACTTCTGCTCAATGCTGCGCAAGTTGTGAAGATCCTTTGGATCTGTTTTTCAGAGCACTGAGTTGGTGTTGCCAGGTTGGCATCGTCCAAGATGCCGCCAACGGTCGCGCGGACTTTGTTTGGGCGGTGGGCTGACTCGCTCTCTACTTTGCCGCCAGCCCACTTGGTAAACCGAGCACACCGGTCCGTTTCCAGGGCGAAATTATCTTCGGGTTTCTTGGACTTGTGGCACATGACATGTTGCCGAGAAAATGGCACTTCCATTTGCCAGGTGTTTACCCCTGCCTCCCATGATCCTTAGACCCCGACACATGGGTTCCAAAGGGTGGGCTGCAACTAAGGGCATCCGTTCCTACAGGCTGGATTGATGGGCAGGGCATGTAAAGGGACACATCACCGTGCAAAGCTGGGATTCGACCTCAATCCTGGTCTAAGTCCGGGCTGGGCAGGGTAAAACCAGCTCGACCTTCTCCTGCAAGCTGTAAGACCAGTTTCTTGTCATATTTCGCTTGCTGGGATCTTCTCCAACCGTTTACGAATGGCAGAAAAACAAGTGCAAACACATCGCGTTCTCGGAATTTGTCAAGGATTGGTAGTTGACAGGACCTTCCTCCTCCCGAAGTTTCCTTCAGATCTCCTAGCGGCATACCTAGTGAGGTGTGCTGACCAAGCTCCTGAACGCGCTGCCGCCGCCCACAGTGCAAGATGCCTCTGAACCTTTACGGCGCTGCCTCGCGGAGCGCTTGCAGGACCATGGCGGCGCGACCTTTCCAACCACCTGAAACTCAGAGGGAGGCACGCACACACAAGTGATACGTCCCGAAGCCGCTTTTGTAGGGCCATTCGAAAGATGTGACATGACTGACCAACCAGCCAGAAGATTCTGGCAACATGCGTGCTTTTCCCCAAGTGTTGTTTGGTCTTGGTTTCGCGCAGCGCAAGAAAGTAGTTGTGCGATGTTGTATGTCAGCGAATGATGTTGGTGTTATAGTCAAGCGTGCACGGATGTAGTTTGAACACTGCTATGTATTGCGTAGAGGTATGACT
>CAUJNA010001924.1:277043-355491 GCA_963377175.1 Effrenium voratum | reverse complement strand
GCACACGCACACCTACACGCACACGCACACGCACACCCACACGCACACCCACACGCGCACGCACACGCACACGCACACGCACACGCACACGCACACGCACACGCACACGCACACGCACGCGCACACACACACACACACACACACACACACACGCGCGCGCGCGGACACACGCGGACACGCGGACGCACGCAGACACATCGTGATTGGGGCATTCTGTGTAAGCATGTAGACTGTGGATTGCCATAGGTTTCGAAGCGAGTCTTGCGATCAGAGCACAAGTGAAAAAGCCTGTGGGCCAAAATGGCCCCATATTTGGTCTCCATGAAGACACTGGTCACCGAAGACGACGTATGGCTCACATTGACCTAGGTATCTCTTGGTTGCATATATGGGTTTGCTTTTGTTCAGCCTGCTATTTCTTGGTTGCTTTGCTTTGTGCACCTCACACCAGACGACGCAAATAGACCCAGCCCTGATAGGCATGGTCATGGGCGCATTGATTGGAGCCGCTCACGGATCTGCGCGGATTCCTCAACATCTCAAAGACGGCTTAAAGGACCGTGAACTGAGAGATGGCCTTCATGCTGTCAGATGCAACATCATTGGCAATGCTTGCGGCTGTCGCTAAAGGCTTGCCATCTTGTCATGCTTGCAGTCTTGATGTGCTGGCAATCAGAAGGATGCTTGGCCTCTGCTGCATGTGGACCTTTTACGCGCTTATGCAAACGCTTTCGGATTCGGCATCAATAGCTCCTGTTCACATGGAATTCAATGCAGGATTCTGCCAAGATCGAAAAGGACATTGAGGCCTGGATGAATTTTGGTTCGTCTGCCGGGTGTTCGTCACATGTTGTTTCTCGGTCTGAAAGGCCTTCGTGGCGCAAGTCCGGCCCCCCGCTTCGTGAGCACAGCCGAGGCTTTAGCTTGTCGGTAGATGTCTTTTCAAATGAAATCACACCAAAATCCAAGAAGGCCAGTCGCTTGTTTGGAGGGAGCAGTGAGGCTGCCGCGTGTTGGGATTGCGGCCTGCGTGTTGCGGATGAGCCTTGGTGAACAATGTTCTTCAAGGCGAGAGCCGCACGCAATGCCTGCAGCCAGCAGCAGCGGCTTCGTGTAGCCTGCATTCTCAGCCGACAATGCTCCAGACTTTGCTTGCCAGCTAAATTAGATGCAGTACTTTTTCAGCCTCACTAACTTCAAAGAAGTCGTTTGGCCTTGGTGCTGAAGCACTTGCCAACAGAGGGTTCCTTTCCATGTAGGGCAGCCTGAATATTGAGCACTGGTTTCAACTGGCAACCAAAACCATATTGCATCGTATGGCTGTCAGAGGCCAGTGAGGGACAAGTGCTTTGGGATTTGGCAACAGTAGTGCTGCGTGAGCACAACTGCAATTTTCTGGCTGTGTGCCACCCTTATTGCTTTGATTTTCGAAGACAGTGCGCATCACAGGCAGCGTCTTCCAGTGTTCCAGCTTGCAAAAGACAGTGCTAGAAGCATGAGCGCGGGTGCTTGCCGTGCATCATGATGTGAACATCCCAGGCTCCGTGATGGACATCCCAAGTCCAAGGCTCTGTACCTTGCCCCGCTCAAGGCGGGCTGGATGTCCAGGATCTGATCATTGCACCATGCCCAAACACGCAAAGTTGCCGTTTGCCATTGCTTCCATGCTTCCATTCCTTTATACTGGTTGGGCATCCCAACAAAATGTTGGCTGATCAGTTGAAAATACCGCTGAGGCACTTTGCCAGGAGAAGGCACGAGACTGGAAGCGCCTGTTTGCCACACTTGGTGAAGTCCAGGGCTTAGCTCTTGCAACCTTTCTGCATACCCCATGTCAATGTTCACAGAGATGCTTTTGCAACTCAGGAAGTTGCGGAACTCACGGGGGATGACGAGGGGGTGGTGTTTGGACGTTGCGGACAAGGCGACCTTGCTAGAATTCGGGTAACTTGCTGTCATCAGTTCCAGCATCAGCCCATAGTTGCCACCATCAAAGCACCTGCTTGCTTGGATGTGCAGGGATCCCTCACACCAGGACTTTTGACAATCATCATAAGGATACTGCGGGGTGTGGCACAGGGATCAAATCGGGCTCAGAAGGGAGGCACAAAGCGTATCCTTTTCTCCTTCCAGTCGCCACAGTTGAAACCTATTGCACATGAAAGGAGGGGCTTCTGAGTCACATGTACCCCAACGGCATGGAGCTTTAATCTCGTAGGTTCAGCAGCACCTCGCCTGGCAAGAGCCAGAGTGATCGTTGCAACTCCTGAGATGCGTGGCCCCAAGGCCAAGATTTCCCATTTCTTGAGGCGATGCTGTTAGCTTTTTGACTTGAGGTGGGATGTCTTCATGCGGCAGGCCAATTGGTACCTCCGGACTTGCCATGAAAGTGTCACACAGTGCAAGGCTGGCCGATCTGCAAAAGGATTTGAGTTGGTTGAAGCTTGGCAAGCATAGAGGTTGTGTTGCGCTTGACCATGACTACCTAGCAGATCTTTGCCTTTGTTCTGTGAGGACGAGGTGAAGCTGGTGTGTCTGGACGAGGCCGAATGCCTGGCACCGATTTGCGCTCTTGTACTTGCTGCAGGTGCATATGCTGAACATGCCAAGACGAGGAGCTGTTCTGGAAGCCGTCGTGGCCAGATTACGAGCGTGGCAGCCTTGTGCCACTTGTGCCACTTGTGCCCGCTGAAATTTCTGCTTGTGAGGCCCAAACAGAACAGCCCAGGAAATCAGGCGCATTGGCACAGCTCGCAGAAAGGCAACAGCCAAGTTGCAACAGGCTGTGCGCTTCCTGGCTGTGTCCGCCACGGCTGGTTGCCCAGCTTCCCCTTAGCGCTTTGCATTTTGGAAGATTTGCTGACAGTCGGCAACTGCAGTTCTCAGGTGCCAAACATTGCAGACGTTGGCAGATGGCTTCAGGTGGAGCCCCGAGATGTGAAAGTCTTTGGAATGGAGTTCCGGCCAGTTCCACTGAGCATCCATGTGCAGAGCTTCCGATCTGCCAAGAACGAGTTTATCTTTCAAGAGTCCCTGAATCGAGAGCTGGCTTCAGTGATCCGGCAGTTCTCTGAGGGCAAGGCTACTTTGGTCTTTTGTGCTACAAAGCGGGCTTGTGAGACTGCTGCCAAGCACCTGCAAGGGGAAACGAGTCTCAAGCCAACGGATGCCCGCATGCGTGCTTTGCTTGTGGGGAAGGCATCGTCTCTGTCGGATCCTTCTTTGCAAAGTCTGCTTCCAGACGGCCTGGCATTTCACCATGCAGGCCTCAATGCAACTGACCGGCACGTTGTGGAGAGTTTGTTTCTGCAATCAGCAGTGCAGGTCCTTTTCTGCACCCAAACTCTTGCACTGGGGGTGAATCTTCCTGCTCGCCTAGTTGTTGTGAAGGGCACAACAGCTTACAAAGAGAGCGGCTGGGAAGAGTTTGATGAGTTGGAGATGCTCCAAATCATGGGCCGTGCTGGTCGCCCCCAATTTGACAAGCAAGGGACTGCGGTGATTATGGCCGAACACGGTCTTGCCAGTCGATGGCAGCAGATTCTGAAGGGGCAGCCTCTCGAGAGCCACTTGCCGGCGAGGTTGACAGAGGCACTCCTTTCTGAGGTTGTTGCCAGAACGACTCCAAATCTTAATGCCATGTTTACTTGGCTGCGCAGCACATTCCTAGCTGTACGCGCGGCCGGAGATCCGCAGCGCTACGCAGAATCTTGTCCGCTTTCAAGCGGAAACGGCTTCGTTCATCCGTTGCTCTCGTTCGATGGGCCGGATGATGTGCAATTCCTTCAGTCTTTGAGCCAGGTGGAAGTTGACAAAATGGTTGGCGCCCGGTTGATCACATGCGAAGCAGGTTCATTGCAGCTGCAGGCAACTCCACTGGGCGAGATTGCCAGCCGCCATTCGGTGCGCTTTGAGACTTTGTGTTGGTTGCAAAAGCAGCCGGCACCCTCAGACGTGAAGGAGCGCTTGTGTAAGTGACACTGCATTTCCCCATTGCTCAAGATCCTCATCATGTAGACAGATAGGAGCTGCTGGGGCTCCTTGCACAAGCATCGGACTTCGAAGAGCATTGACCTCAGGTACTCCGAATGCAGATTTCACGGAGACTTGTCCAACCTGAAGCGCTGTGACCTGTGTGGGTGGATTGCAACCAGTCCAAGGTTTCGGCCTCGGCAGGGTGAGCGGACCCAGCTCCGGGACCTTGCCAAGAAGGCGGTGCGCCCAATGCTTAGCGGGCAAAAAGCCATGGAGAGTTGATGTGATTGTGCATAGTCGGCATATTGTCAAATTGTTGATGCACTCCATGCAAGCACTTTGGCACTTAGGCTGGTCGATGACTGGGCCTGTTGACTCAGCTGCCAAGAAGGCAGTGGTATGAAGCATGTTTGCCAGAAGCGCAGAAATCAGCGTCCGCCAGGTGATTGTGCTAATCATGCTAGCACTGGCAGACTCCCCTCGAGCACAGCTGCCTCGGGAGTTGAGAGCGCAACAGAGCCAGGCAAGGCTGCGAATGATACTGTCATGCGATGGAAATATAGTCTGGAATGCACGCTTAACACCTCGGGTAGCTTGGCTGACATGTGCCTTTGGCAGGGCAGAGTCTTTGCGATGCCTGACTGGTATTGCTGAAAAGAACTTCAGGTGCCGCACCAGCGTTGCAAAGGGAGGAGCATCTGGGAAACATCTGGCCTAACTACTTCGTTGACCTTTCAAGGCGACCGGGGTGTTCCTGCCTCTTGCACCTCATGAATGCCCCCTTGAGCAAGGGGCCAAAGCAAATCCAGCAAGACACCACCCTGCCAAGAATCATTTGCCGCCACACCACCCTCAAACCAGCCCAGATCTCGGGCCGGCAGAGTGGCTCAGTGCCAAGCAGTGATGTCTTCCCTGGTTCTTCAGCAGCCAAGCGGTGGCCACTCGAATGCTACATGTACCTTTCAGCGTAGATGCGTTCAGCATGGGCCTTGTCAAAGACACTTGCCGTCTCCCTCTTCGCCACCCTGTTGTCGTCCTGTCCTAGCTCCAAGTTCCGAAAGAAAGTTAAAGACACGCCAAGATTTGATCCTTCAATGATCAGTTGTGTATGTCCAGCACTTTGCTTTCTTAGCCTACACTCCAGACTCACACCGATTTGCCAAAGATGAAATTGATCTCATGGATGGCGGCAGGTTGAGGTTCTATCACACCTCATCGACCTTACTAGTACCTTTTTGTTGTATCCAAGCCTTTTTAGGCGATGCCTCTTGCTCACTCCTCTGTTTATCCTCGACCCTGGAGCTTGCACAGCGAGTGTCAGGTCTCGGAATGGTTGGAAAGATCAGCACGGCCAGGTTCTTCGTCGTGCAGAGCTGCTTTTACGAGTGGCCTGCGAGCTATTTGAGGGTCGGAAACAAGGCGGGAGGACGCATGGAGCACTTCTTTTTCACATGCACATATTGCAATGAATAAACATGTCATTATGTGGATATTATTGTATCATTTAGTGAAGTTGTCGCGCAACGGTGCCCGCGAAAGCGGCTTTCTACAGGGCGCGCGAGCGCGCGCACACGCACGCGCGCAGAGCCGCTTTTTGCACCTCAGTCTGCAGCACCTATCAGCTGTGATGCTGTGGGTTTGCGCCGTGCAAGTAGGCTGCTTGGTTCTGGCGCCGCGCTAGCTGGGCAATGATCGGGGCCAGCGCTGGGACAGCTGCCGCACAAAACAATCTTGTCGAAACAGTGTGTTGTAACTCCAAGCAGACAGGCAAAATCTTGGCCGGGGGCGGCTTTTGGTCTCGGTGCCAAAGCGCGCAGGCGGAAGCCGCTGCTTGTAGACAAGGATCTCTTCCGAAACAGCTCAAACGCCAAACGCCGCGGATGGTTTCCGTGACACTTGAATCCTTCATAAAACACGCCGCTGCAAACCTAGACGTTTAGCATCAGAATCCAATTTCTGGGCTTTGCTCAGCTTAATGTACAGGAAATAACAAGATAGTGCTGAAGCAGCTGGAAGTAAGAAGTTCAAGCTTCCTCCCCATGCTCCTCCCGGAAACCGGAAATGAGAGGGGTTGGCGGATATAGGTAGTTGCTGTGCATGATCCAGGTCTGCGGGCCCACCCTTCCCTTGCCGCCGGTTGAGGGGGTCGAAAGCGTAGTGTGGCTGGTTTGGCATTGGTTCAGCATAGCCTCAGCCGAAAAAACAACTTCTCTTGTAACAGGTTTAGCCTTCAGCCACTCCTGGCCCAGTGCTGATCCATTCTTTGCTTCGTCTTGTTCAGCATTGGTATAGTGAAAGGCTTAGTAGGGGGCAGGTGGCAGCGGTGGCATGAGAACAGGCGGGGGGGGGGGGTTCGGACATGGATCATGTGTATATTATATATATATATTCATGAATATATGACCCCCATGCTTTTACCACTTCGTGTGTGGATCAAGAACATATGGCCCGAGCCTTGTCCCACGGTCTCGGTACTGGTTCCACTGCTGCCATAATCCTAAAGCTGCTCGATCGCATTGATCGGTCGCCCCCGCCGTTGGATCCTGGCTATCTTTGCTCATTCATCCAACCAGATCCTTTCCTGCACTGTCCATTCCTGGTACTTGGCATGGTGATCGGCATCCTGATTTTCCCTGTGTGTGAGGCCCTTCTAGCATATCGCTTTGCGGTCTATCAGACTGCGTGGACTCGGTTGCCTGCATGGCCGCAGCCCCGACGAGCGCTGTGCCGGTTCGTTTAGTGCATTGGCAGCGATCTTCAGCACCTTCGTCAGGAGGTTCGAGAGCTTCGTGCAGAAGTCCGTGAGATACGTCAGTTAGTGAGGGCCTTGCAGCAGCATTCAGCTTTTGGCCTCTTGGCATGAGTCCTTTTTATTCCGTTGTCAGTGCTGCGAGCTCTTCCGTTGGTGTGGCCTCTCCATACCGCACTTCCTGTTCGGATTCTGGACTCAGTGGTCGTGAGCGGGTGCAGTTGAAGTGGGCCGATTGTTGAGGCGCTGCTTGGACGGAGAGTGCCGTGGCTCTTGATTTGGTCAAACAACAATCAAAGTATTGGGTGGTGGTGAGGGACTTTGAGGGTCAAGTGTATTCCCCCGTCACAAAGTTTCTCAAAGTTTGGGCTGGCAAGCGGGCACCAAGAGAGGGTCAGATTGTGGTGATTCCATCTTCGTGGTCCCTTGATTGGGACGGGCTGGTGCGGTGATGGCTGAGGTGGAGGAGTGGAGGAAGCGGCTGACGGTGAGGATTTTATAGATCCACTTTGTGGTGACGGGTGACACTCTTGACGACGTGCAGATCGGATATCCCTTTGGTGTGATCCCTGCTGACTACGGTGTTCCAGAGCGTGTTGAGGTCATCTTCACTGCGCAGGTGGAGACGAAGGTGCTTGCTGCTGTTCCTTTTTCAGCATGGCGTCGTTTGAAGAATCAGAGGATCTTGCTGACAGGGTCTCTGAGCAAAGCTGCTTTGGTCGAGGTGGCGGTAGCGCCCATGTTGGACAGGAGCAAGGCGGAGGAAGAGATTTATACGAGAGTTTGGATCAGATATCTGAGCTCATCCCTCTCTCCACAGGTGTTGTTCGACAAGTCGCTGCGGGCTTCGGTGATTCTCGAAGTGGATGGGTCGAAATAGCTCAGGAGCACTTTGCATTTCAGACCGCCGGCGAAGGCGTTCCTGTGGAGGAGCGCGCAAGTGGATCGCAGGATCTATCGTTGCGTGTGCCGCGTTTGGAAGGCTCCCTGGCAGAGATTACGGGATCTCTGGCCGCCTTGACGGCTTCGGCTCCAGGTCCACGGGTTCAAATTGTGGAGGCTTCATCGTTGCGGTTGTGGCCGATTATTGCAATCACCGTTCGAGTTGCTCGGTTGGGCCTGTGCACGGTATCGCTTCTGGAGGCTTTAGCAGGAAGCTGGGTTTCGCTGGTTGTCCACGCGAAGGAGGTTGCTTTGTGTGATGGATGTCATTTTCGAACCACTTTCCGTGAAGTCCAAGGATGCAGTGATCCGGCTGTCTTCGGAGCTTCTTTCCGAACTGTGGGGCCTCTGCCTGTTGGGCCCTTTAGCTTGCACTAATCTTCGCGCTGGCTTTGCGGATCGCCTTTACGCCACTGACTCGTCGCTGGACTTTACTGCTGGAGTAGGTGCCGATGCTTCCCCGAAGTTTGCCGTTGAACTGCGCAGGCGTTCGCTGAAGAAAGGGTTTTGGAGCAAGCTTCTTCCTGCAGACAAGGCTTGAATGCGTAGTCAGGGGGTGCTGGATGCGGCTGAGGAAGTTGAGCAGCCCATTCGAACCCACCCTTTGTAGGAGCTTGCTGCCCGAGCCTTTCCTTCACGAAGACTGGCGACGGCCGATTTGGAAGCGGAAGCGTATCAACATTGGCGGGATGGAAGCTCATCTGCTGCCTGAACACCGGGCTGCTTCGAAGTTCAGGCATAAGCGCGTGCCTTTTGGCATGGACAGTCAAGTTTGTCTGGGTGCCACTGTCAAGGGTCGAGCTTCGGCCTCTGCTCTGAACTCCTCCTGACTTGGCATGGCCACCTTGGATTGACGAGGTTGTGCGAGGTGAATTTGCAGCCTTCGATGCTTGGATTGCTTCAGCTGAACGAGGCGTTGTCGAGCCTGACTTCGACCTTCGGGAGTTGCCCAGGTCTAGCGCTGTTGACATGCGTCCTTCCCGGCGCTTGCGAGATGAGAGTTGGGCGAAAGCCCGTGTGATGTGTGGAGTTGCTGGTGTCAGAGATGGCTTTGCGAGTCGTGTAGATGCTGCCCCGTTGAATTCGAAGTTTCTCCCTTGTGAGGAGGCTATTTCCCATTCTGCAAACCTTTGATGATGCGCAGTTTGTGTTTCCAAAAGGTAGTAGTTCTGTGCTTTGCGAAGCTGGCATACTCGATCTCTTCAGTGGACGATATGGCTACGCAAGGCAGTGTGTCAAGCACGGTGCGTCTTGGGTGCTGACCTTCGAGATAAAGAGAAGCCAGTCTGAGAATCTATTAGGAGGAAGCTGAAGCGCCTTTTGGGGCTGTGTTTTTTGGCGCCGCCCCAACTTGCTCTTCCTTCTCCACGGCGGTGACCCCTGCAGTAAGGAGCAAACAGCTTCCTTCTGGGCTTCCCACGCTGAAGGGAAAGATGAGAGACAGAGTGAGACAAGGTAACAGCCATGCAGTGGCTTTTGTTTCTACTGGATTGAATAATATCCGGACCGCAGCTGGTTTTCTGACCCTGCTTCACAATGGGCATGTCGTGTGTTTTTTTGCAGGTCCGGCGCTCGCTGGCAAAAAAATACAAGGTTTGGTACCTCTTTGCCGACTTTGCGTGGTTTGCGGCTCATGTGCAATTGCGGCGCGCGACCTCACCAGGTGCTTCGAGGACGTTCGAAGATCATGGGAAGTGCTGGACAGCTGTTGGTGAGCCGTATCCTAGGGGTGTTTTTGAGCTCCTTGCTGAGGTTAGTTTGCTTCAACTGCGAATGGCTTGGTGCTCGTAAGCTGGACATAGCAGGCTGCTGTAAGTCTGCTTCAATCCGTATCGGAGAAGCCTCGCACCACGTGTTAAGAGGGCTTCCGAGCTGCTGGATTGGACGATGTTCAACTCAGGACCCTGCCACTGAGTTGCTGGAAGCTCGTCTCCTGGAAGGTTTCAAGGGCTGGTGCAAGCAATGCGTCGAGTCCATCGACATCCACATGCTGTTCGACCTTGTTCCTGGTTTAAGCGCTGAAGGTTTATGGGTATATTTGCTTCAAAGCTGGTTTTCCTCTTGGCAACTACCGTCACTTGGTGATTGCTGTGCAGAATTGGAAGCCGGCCGCCAGGATTATCATTGCCCCTTGCTGGCAGCTTGTAGCAAAATGGGAGCTCAGTGAACCGGTCGAGCATAGGCCACCAGGCGTTGTCAGGGCGATGGTTGTGTTGGCTTGGCAGCTCTAATGGTATTCTTGGTGTGGCGCCACGGTCCTTGCCTTCTACGGAGCTGGACGCATTGGTGAGACTCTGAAGCGCTTAAGAAAAGATTTGCGGTTTTTCCGAGATGTCCTTGAAAAAAAAGAGGGTTTCGTGTTCTTGCAGCTCCACAAATTCAATTCTTTGGGTCGTCAACCAGATCGCATACAACACATGAAGATCACTGACCCAACCGCTGTGAAGTTGCTGCGTCGCAGTTACCTGGGTGCTAACGAGAATGCCCATGTGTATCCGTTTTCCCCTTGGCGTATATCGTAAGCGATGGGATGCTCTTCTGAAAGCGTTGGAGATTCCTAGTCAGAGCCGGTTGACACCAGGATGCTTAAGAGCTGGAGCTGTGTGCTTGCCGTGCCGGTAGGCCTATCAACGATATCCTTTGGATGATGCGCCTGCGGAATCAGCAAACTCTTGTGAGTTATGTGCAGGAAGTTGCAGCTATGACCGCGCTTCGATCCTTGCCTGGCAATGTGAGGTCTCGACTTCTTCAACTTGCTACCCTGCTTGAGCATTTGTAGCGCTTTTGTTGCGCCGGAACCCTTTGTGGCAATTCTGCCTTGCTGGCAGATCTTATCTGGCCGCCTATGTCTGCAATGGAGTCAGCCACTCGGAGCTTTCAGCATTTTGGCAGACTTGTATGGTGTGATGTGCCAGCAGCAATTCCTGCTGCTGGCACAACCCTTTCCCACACTTGCGTGAGCGGATGGCAAAATGAGCGCAAGCGTTTGCGCCAACAGATGGGGGTTCAAACGTATATATATATATATATTGTACGCATACGCTTATACTGTAACTTATACTAGTGTGATATATGCATTTTTAGCTTTTGTCCTTGCACTGAGCAGGAGCAGCGGTTGCCGCTTGCTTGTTGATGAGAAACTGCAGCGCACTCAGCGGTTCTGCGCCATTGCCCATTCCACATTTGTCTCTCAAGATCCTGAGCCAAGGCATTCGCAAGCAGGTCTGGGAGACTTCTTCGATGCCGGTGAGACAACTTTCAAACATAGGTGATGTCGGGGCAGCTGCGCTCCACCAACATGGCTTCGGGACCCTAGATGGGCTTTTGGCAGGAGACCCTCGAAAGATCGAACATGTTCTTGGGCGGCGGCCACCATTTGGCAACGTCCTGCAGGGCAAAGTTGGGGGTGTACCACGCCTCAACTTCAGGTTGCAGCCCAGCAACGAGCAGATCTCGATTTGCCTTGTCTCGAAACAGATGGAGTTTGCAAGTGGGCAGGGACCACAGCTCGGCACAGGCTTTGTTCATTGCCTTGCGTATGGCACGCCCAGTGGCCAGCTTCTCCTGCATCGACGCTTTCCAACGCACCATCCAGTAGCGGGCCTTGTCGTGGGCTTGCAAGGTTGCAGAGGCATAGTGGCGCGCTTGATCCATGAGGACCTGGTTGGCTTTGATGAGCTGCAAGTCATTGGCGATGCCCGTCTTGAGTCCCCACTTGCATCCGCGAGTCCGTTTGTGCAGGCGAACTGCCGCAAGCACACAGATGAGGGAAAAACTCATGGCAAGGATCTTAAGCGCCAGAGGATGGCTCTGGGCGGGCATGAAGCCACTTTGGCGTTGGCCAGAGCAAGGCAGTACGAGGCACCGCCTGTCCAGACCATCCAGACGCTCTCAGCATCCATGCCCTCTGAAGTTGGGGCAAGATCAAGCCAACCGAACTCAGACAGGTGCAGATCAAGCCTCGGAGAAGCTGTGCCTGGCTTCATGCCTACCTCAGCTACCTCATATCCCGCAAGCTCATGCAGTGCACCTGGTGGAGTTGGCAGCGTTGGCCCCTCACATGTTGCAAGGTGTCATGTACCATCCTTCCAATCTGGCTTTGGATCCGGCAGCTTCTCATCCGAAGCTTGTCCTGGGCAGTTCGGAGTCACTGAGGGTCAGCACACGACTCGAACTGCAGCAGGACGCTTGCGCCGAAGCATTGCCGCTGTAGAAGCTGCACACAGCACGGCTCACGGGCCTGAATTTAATTTTTTGCGCTTCACTCCTGACGCTGCCCTCGGTGTCTGAATTGAGGAGGGCGTGAATTTGATTAGTAATGATTGGTGTCACCATTGAGGAATTAACAGGGAACTGCATGACAATCAATGGTTCTTTGGCTCCAAGACACAGCACGTCTACGGCTCGCAAAGGGGCTTGCAACGAGATTGGAAAGAGCCTGCAGGGATCTGACAGGGATCTTGCAAGGTGATTGAAACGTCTTTGAAGCATCATGTGAACTGCTTGTGCTCGGCCCTGGCTCAGCGTGGGCGTTTGGGCGAGGGAGGCGCGAAGCTTTACAGGCCCCACGCTACTCTTTCTTGTCCGGGAGGGGAGGTCCTGCTTTGAGCCTCGCTTTAGGCTGTGCCCGGCGATCCAAAGCAAGGCCAGTGAGTCACAACGCTCTTGGAATTGTGCAGGGCTGTTCCATGCTGTTGCATGCTGTTGCAACTGCATTCGGACATGAAACACTAGGCGCCATGGCAGCGTGGCGACCTTGTGCATCAATTTACAAGTCGCTGGCATGCTTTCTTGACTAAGCACTCTGAGGTCCCTCAGCTTGACCAAGGAAAAGAAACCTGCATATAGCAGCGTCATGAGAAGGAGTAGTTCCTCGCTAAACATGGCTAGATGCGTGCTGCATTTGACACGCAGGATGACCAGCCGCATGAATCAGCTTCACGACGAACTAGCGCTGGAGAGCGTGACTAACATCGAGTTTGAACAGTCTTCGACGGCTTGGCTCGTTTGAAGCAGTCTCATCCGCGTTTTGTTCATACCACTGCAGCTGCCAGGCGACGTTCCTTTGAATTTCTTCAGTCGCAGCTTAGAACTCTCAAGGAGGTCTTCCGCTTATTCTTTGCGCTGTATGCGTTTCAGTAGGCCTTGGCGGCCAAGCAGTGCCAAAAATCGGCTCAGGCATTCAACACCTTGACGGATACCATCTTGGAAGAGATCGACTTTCTGAGTGGCACGGTGCGGGGTGAGCTTTGGAGGCCATGCAGCCTTTCCATTCTGTTTGCCATCCCTCAAACGCATCAGCAAGCGAGTCTTTGGGAATGCGAGGTGTGCTTCATGTCGCCTTGCAGGTTAGATGAGCGACAGACTGGATTCGAAAAAGCCCTGGTTCGAGACTCCCATGATCAGCAGCCACAAGCTTATCATGCTTTCCTGCCATCTCAGAGACTTATGCCTGTATCAACTTGCACCAGCTTGCCAACCCAGGCTCAGACTGCAGCAGCAGCTGCAGCAGTGTCAGCAGCAAACCCAGCAGTTGCAGCAACATTCGCAGCAAATCCAGCAGCATTCACAGCAGATCCAGCAGCATTCGCAGCAACTGACGCAGCAAACCCAGCAGTGCCAGCAGCAGTCGCGCCAGCTGCAGCAGCAATCTGGGCAACTGCAGCAGCAGTCAGCGCAGCTGCAACAGATCTCCACGCAGATCCAGCAACAGCTGCAGCAAAGTCATCAGCTAGCGCAACAGTCCCAACAAATGCAACACCTGCCACAGCAACTCACGCAACAACTCACTCAGCAAATCACCCAGCAGTTGACGCAGCAGCTGCAGCAGCAGCTCAAAGAGCAGTTCACTGCTCAGCTCCAGCAGGAGCTACCTGGATGGCAGTTGATGTCGCAAGTCGCAAGAGCATTTCCAGATGTTGATACAAGACGGGTCATTGGGCACCCCAGAGTCGGACCGGTACGTCACTGCTATCCGCAATTGATGTTTTTATCCAGACCTACTACAGTGCGAGCGCATATAAGAAATCAGTTGGTCGAGGCCCAGGGGGGGCTGCTTTTTGTAGCGTCCATTTCATCCTTAAAAGGGCTGGTTTTACCCCTCTGGAGCCAGGGGGGCTGGATTTTTCTTAAGCTAAGAAACTCAGGGGCTCAATTTCTTAGCGGCCTTTTCGGTCCCTGTTTTGACCATCAGGGAAGTGCTAAGAATTCCAGCGGCTCAATTTCAACCCCTAAACTGTGTATCCCTGTGTGTGTGTGTGAGTGCCTGTGAGCGCTCGCACGTTGAGGCATATCAAGGAGAGACCTGTGGGCCTTGTTATCTAGCTGGTCATGTGACACTTGAGTGTAAACTTGCTGTTGCCCCCAGTTGCTAAGTCAGGCCTGCCCGGGCTTGATACGTCTCCTTTGTGTTCCACAGTCGCACTATCCTGAATAGTCTCGAAGCCCCGAAACCCGGAGTTCAGTCAACTCGGCAACCTGTGCCCACGCACGCCATCGCACCAGAAGTTGGGGCACCAGAACCATCGTGCCGCATGCACATTCCGATGTGGGCGTGCGTCACCAGGGAACTCACCTTACTGCTTTGAGCAGGAACGGCTTCGGACTTGATTTTTGAAAGACAAGCGAGGTGTGACACTCACACAGGTCCCAGCTTGGCCTTGCCCTACTTGCACCAAGCTCTTGCCGCGCTGATGCCCTCGCTATTTGGCACCGGTTTTGACGTCCTCGCTCAGTACAGCGAATCAAGTTTATCAGCCTGACTTTGTCCTCCCCTGCATTTGAAATGTCAAGCAGCTGACACCGACAGCCTTGCCAACGCGTTTGCAAGGTGCACGCTACAAGGCGGAAGCATTTTGCCCTTTGTAGTTTCCCACTCCGTCAGTGCAGATTGTCGCCATCAGCTCTCTGACTTTGGACTCCCTCCTTCCATCTCTTCCCATTTAAACATTTGAGCTCACGTGGCTTAAACATTTGGGGTTGGACCCTTCTTCGTCGAACAAAGCGGCCAGCCTCGTCGCATCGGCTGCAAATGTTGAATGCATTTGGCTCGAGTTGCCAAGTGCTGAGTTGGTGTGCTGAGTTGGTGTGCATGTACTGAGGCTTGCAAAGCACTCACAAGCCACGAAGGAGGCCGATGCAAACTGAACTGCGCAGTTTGCAGCTTGCAGAACCTACCAACCACTCGAAAGCTGGGAGGAGATTAGCTCCTTAACGACACGAGTTCAGGAGATCCAGTCTTGCGAGCACGTGCAAAGTTGGCGCTTGCCTGGTGAGGACTTGCAGCAGCAGCAAGAGAAGGGCCAGTCAAGCCAGATCCAGCAGCTCCAAATGGAGCTCCAGTCGCGTACTCGGTCAAAATGACGCAACCGCCATGCACTTTTTCGTAAATACAAATGTCGGGCAAGACGTGAGTGGGGCACTCAAAATTCCCCGTGATGTCAGGCGGTATCAGACGAGTTTTGCAGACCTTGAGAAGCGAGCCGGAGCCCCGATTTGCAACACGTGAACTCCATCTGCAAAAGTCACCAAAGCCTTAGAGCCTTAAAGCATCTTAAAGCATCTTAAAGCCTTCAAGCCATGCTTCGATTCACTCGCCCAGCCCGGTAGAGCTCTCAGGCAGAGCTCATGGCCCAAGACCTAGACACTGTCCTGGGAGTGGTGCCGAAGGTCGGGCCGCGCCGCATTCACAGACGCTGAAAACACCATGCGCAGGTGGAGGACACCATGCTGAAAACGACAGGCCATCTTCAGGACAGATGACCTGAATTTGCCCCAGCAAATCGGTAAGCTAACGAAGTCCTTTGCAGCCATGGGGGAGTGTTCTGAGGAGCGCATATCCGGCACTGCCATGGATGTCCGAGACCTGGCCAGTGCAACTAGCACTTGAGTTTGAAGCTCTTTTGATCCGTTTTGCCAGGCACGCTTTCAGCTAACACACATCCAGCCTCGCCAGCCTCTGGAGAATGCTGCAAGTGCGCACTGCTGCGGGCGGGTGTGAAGCGCACGAGCGTGCATGCGTGCCTGCCGGCGTGACTGCCTTCCTTTGTAGCCAGTGTAGTGTGCAGGCACAAGGTGTAACAACTCTTTGCAACATGAGCAAGTGGCGACGGCTGGTCAGGCGTCGTAGTAGGCTTCGGCACTTCTGTATGTGCTCCACTGAGTTTGCGCTGGGAATTAGGCTAATTAGGCGCAAGTGCCACCTAGCGCCTGAGATGCTCTGCTCAGTTAGCTCTGTCGCAGTGCCTTGTTGTTCTTGCTGGTAGTTAGTTCGTTGGTTGGTAGGTCGGTCGGCTGGCTGGCTGGGTATTCGGCCAGTTTATTAGTTGCGTATCTAGTGAGCAAGTATGTGAGTGAGTGAGTTAGTCACTTGTTAGATCAAGTTTGGGGTAGTGTAGTTCAGATTGGTTTAGTCAGTCAGTCAGGCAGTCAGTGCTAAAACCAAAGACGAGCTGCCAAAGAAACAGCTGAATCAGCCGAAAGTGAGCAACATGCAGGCTCATGCCTGGGATGAAACACCTGCCGAGGCAACTAGACGAAGTGCGGATGTTTTGCAGCAACAAGCAGAAAGAAGACATCAGCCAGCAGAAGGCCCCGAAAGCCTTTGGCTTGAGCAGGATTCCGGAAGATATCCAGACACACAGCCCCGACAAACACGATCGACTAGCATCCGCAGGTTCGCTCTTTCCGTTTTGCCAAGGTGTCAAAGCTCAATGATGCTGTGGCTGTTGATCGCATGAAGGCGATTGGCATCATTTGAATCCGGATTAGCAAACTCATGCGATGAGAGTCGCCGTGGAAATTGTTGGATGTTCCAAAGAGTTCGTTGGCCCACTCAAGCAATTGGCTTGACCTTTCTCCGAGCCAGGCATCTGGAACCACTGAACGGCTTGAAACCAGGATGAAGTCGCTGGAGTCAGACTTGCGCGAGGCGGGGTGTGCAGTGGGCGGCAATCTTCTCTGAGAGCATTGATAGCATTGGACGCTTTCAGAGCCCCAGGAGCTGGAACAGAAGCACCTGAAATTGCAGCGAAGCATTACGAGGCTTTCCGGTCCATGACTCTTCATGCGCTTGTCGGCTATTTTGCCAGGCAACTAGAGAGCATGAGCAGAGCCTTGATCGAAAGCGACAGAGGAGTGGGAGGCATGCTTTCGACTCAGACTCTTACTCAAAGCCGTTGCATTGCTAGAGAGAGCAGGGCAGGCTCCAGGCCTGCGAGTGTGACAGCCAAGGCCAGGAATGCATGGAATGCAACAGCCTGATGCTTGGACCTCAGCGAATCTAAATTGCACAACTTGTTGGCAGACAAGGACGCCCACATTTCAGATGCACAATTACTTGCATCCTCGCGCTTCCAGTAAGCAGGCACCTGCTTTGCAGGTCGGCCTCATGGGTTCGGGGCACCGGCAGGCATGGCTCAGCCGACTGCACGGGTCAACTTTTGAGCTTGTTTCGTACCACCGGGCACCATGGACAGGTGGACTTCGACATGCCCGGCATGGACCGGCTCGACCCCATGCAGCAAAGCATGCCATGCGGGTGCACCTGGCCTGTGGCCGCACTTGCTTCGCCGAGCTTTGCTTGTGCAAGTGCAGATGCCTCGTGCTAATGCCGACCCTTTACATGCTGATATTACACCCTAGTGAGATTACCCAACATAATCCAACATCAACCAACATCACCGGTGCTATCTGGAAATAGGCCAGACTAGGGTGATTCCGCAGGGTGCAATAGGAACAACCCTTGGGCTGAACGCTGAGAGCACAGTTTGAAGATGCTTTAGTCTTCAGAACATTAGGGTACGAGTTTTGGCCAATGCCATGTCTCAGTGTGCACGTGCCCAAAAGTCACTGCATTTGCAGATGAGCAGAGTGTTTTTTTGGCGATGTATTCGCTTAATTCGCGTATACAGTTTACGTAGATTACTCCAGAAATCCAGCGTAGGCAGGTTCGCGCAGGCGTGATTGACCTCACACAAACTTGTTGTTATGACTTGAGGGTAGCGCCCGAGAAAAGTCTGCATAGGCACTCCGCGTAGGTGCTTGTTGCCGCCTAGGCTCGCATAGGAACCCTTCCCCGGTTTTGCACACATGCTGAGGCTCCGCGTAGGCATGGCTGCTAGTGTATTGGGCCGCATCAAGAACACCTGCTCAGATGCAGCTTCTGTTGCGAGACTGCCTGCACGAGCGCGCAAGCAAGAGCACAAGCTTTCCACATCCATAGCACCACCAGCAATACCCCCAGCAGCACCAGTAGCACCCCTGCCAGAGTACCGTTTGTAATCGCACAGTTTCTCCATTGGTGCCCTTTATGTGTGTTCTTTGGGGAGCTGGGCCCCCTGCCAACCCCGAACGAAAAGAAATCCACTGCCCACCCAAAACCCACCTTTTGGCTTGCGGTGTTCGTGACTTGTCGTGGCTTTTCGACGCTAACCCAACCCCAACCACCACTAAACCCACCCAAAAACCACCCCGAAACCTAAGCCAAGCTTCGACCAGACCCAAGCCCGCCCCACACTCCCACACCAAACCCACCCTAAAGAAACCTTGAACTTGTGATAAACCTCTCCCAAACCCCAAAACCACCAGAAACCAGCAATAAAGCAGTTTCTTCTCCACCCTAAGCCAACCCCAAACCAACACCAGAACCCCATCCCAAAACCTGAACCCACCCCCTAAACCAACCCTAACCCCCAACATAAACCACAACTTCACCCATCCATCGAAAACAGATCCTAGACATACCCTAAATCCACCCTAAAGACCCTACAGCAAACCCCATAAACCAGCCCCAAAGCCCACGTGAAACAAACCCCAAGCAAGACCGACGCGAACCCAAAACCAACCCGAAACCCATCCGAAGCCCTAAACCAGCTAGAACACCCCCCTGCACCAACCCTACCAAGCCTAAACCCACCGTAAACCAACCTATTCCACCCCATTGCTCAAGGCTGTCCAAACCGCACACCGCAGCCACATGAAAACTCAAGTCACTTGTCCCCCTCCGTTACCGCGCATTCTGAAAGAGGGCCCTTTGCATTTCTTCGCATGCTAGGTCAAACAATGGACAGGATCCCGAATTGAAGCCCCCAAAAGGCCGCTTGGTTGAAGCCCGGCTTGATCATAGCTGTGTCGCAGGTTTGGGAACCGAGGGCAGTGACCAGTTGAAGGTGCGAAGCAGAATTCAATTGCATTGGTCAACGACACGCTTACCAAGCCAGTGTTGCAGAATGTTGCTCCTGGCAAGTGCTGCCCTGTGGGAACGTGCATTGTGTTAATTAGAACGTATTGGTCTGCAAGAGGGCAGCTCGATGAATTCGCAATTCGATGGCACGAGTTTAGGAGGACAGCAGTCAGCTTTATTGACCAAGTAGCAGCTGTGTTTTTTTTTGCCTGACAGCTGTGGCATCCATGCGGAATCCTTTGAGCAGTGCCTCCTTCGCTGGAAGGTGGCAAGCCTGTGGCATGTTGGCATGGCACTGCATCGCGATATGTATACTACCGCAACCTCCTATTGAGGTCTTGCATTGTTAAAGTGTGAGTGGAAAGCGTTATCGCTCAAACAGAAAACGCCAGCTGTGTGACGTGGTTTCGAGGTGTGCACCTAGGCAGAGTGGCATGGATGCTGCAGCCGCTTGAAGCAATGGAGAGACCGGGTGAACAGCGCCCGGCTACAGTGATATAGGTGAGAGATGGCTGAGGAGGATGACGCTGTAGTCTTACTGACCTTATGATGAATACATGTTGCCTTTGTTTTTTGCATTGTCATCACCTAGCCAAGGGGAAGATGGGCTCTGATCCAGTAGAGGCACATGCTTCAAGGTCAACGGGTCTCTGCAGATCTGATACCCACGATGCTGACGCTATGAGTCGAGGTATATAAGCAAACACTCAGCTTGGGAGAGTTGAGGGAGGGGCGCCGCAGGCAACTACAACCCGGAGCTCGGTGCGGCGCTCGTTCAGGTGTAAACCTATCTCACTTTGAGTGTTCAGGCCAAAGATATTGACGACGAGGACAGCTTTCACTGAATGACTGAATGACTGAAGCTCCAATGAGCCATCTGCACTGATTCCGCAGATCCAAGCTCTGGTAACCAAAGCCAAGCAACGCCTGGAAGGCAGCTTCACTTCTTTGATCAGCATAAATTGGACTTTCTAGCCTCAGGCGTGTCAAAGACCATGGAAGACAACGGGTCGAAGCTTAAGAAATTGCAGAAAGGGCCGGGGCCTAGATCGCTTTTGACCCAGTGCATTCAGTGTGCACGCCACCACGAAGTTCAAGCACCATGTTCAGGTTTTCAGACTTGAAGCGGCAACAAGCGCACGTTGCTCGCGAACAGCAACAGGCCCAGCTTTCATGAGTAGGCCCGGCAACGGCAACAGCAGGTGACTGTCATGCGTAGGTCATCGGCTCGCTGCAGAATGGTCTGACGACCACTTGAGACTTTGAGGCGAAGGACTGGTGGAGTGGGCAGCCTACTTAAGCTGCCTCCTTCAATCTTGATATTGAATTCGTGGACGTATAGTAAACATCAGCTCATGCAAGCGAAATCGGTGCATCAGGCACCGCGCGGATGCCAATTGATGCACATACTGTGTACTTTCTTTGCTCTCAGACTCCTGAGAGCAATTCAGACGTTTGCAGCATGAGCAGCAGTCTCAGCAGCAGTCTCGAGTCTCACCTCTCCAGACACTTCAGTGCATGACCGGTGAGGCAGATGACCGGTGAGGCAGTTTCACCCTTTCAAAACATACACACACGCTTGGAACAATGACCGATTCAGAAGCTTGCCCCGATTCAGCAACTTTGATTCACTTGCCCGGATTCAGAAGCTTCGATTCAGAACCTTGCAGTCCCGATTCAGAAACTTCGATTCAGAAGCTTGGGGCCCAAATTCAGAAGCTTCGATGCAGACCCGATTCAGAAACTTCGATTTAGAAACTTTGGTCCCCGATTCAGACACTTCGATTTTCAGCAACTTCGATTCAGAAACTTGGGTCCTCGATTCAGAAACTTCGATTCAGAAGCTTGGGTCTCCAGAAACTTGGGTCCTCGATTCAGAAACTTTGATTCAGAAGCTTGGGTCTCCGATTCAGAACTTCGATTCAGAAACTTTGGTCCCCGATTCCCAAACTTCGAGTCAGAAACTTGGGTTCTCGATTCAGAAAAATCGATTCAGAAGCTTCGGCCTCCGATTCAGAACTTCGATTCAGAAGCTTGGGTCCCCGATTCAGAAACTTCGAGTCAGAAACTTCGGCCCCCGATTCAGAAACTTCGATTCAGAAGCTTGGGTCCCCGATTCAGAAACTTCGAGTCAGAAACTTGGGTTCTCGATTCAGAACTTCAATTGAGAAACTTGGGTCCCCGATTCAGAAACTTCGATTGAGAAGCTTGGGTCCCCGATTTAGAAACTTCGAGTCAGAAGCTTCGGTCTCCGATTCAGAACTTCGATTCAGAAGCTTGGGTCCCCGATTCAGAAACTTCGATTCAGAAGCTTGGGTTCTCGATTCAGAAACTTCGATTCAGAAACTTTGGCCCCTGATGCAGAAACTTCGATTCAGAAGCCTGGTTACTCCGAATTGGAGAATTGCTTTGCCCGAGCTTGAGTCACTTGGGTGCCATCATTCAGAAACTCGGGTGCCGCGACGTTTAGTGACCACTCTCTCAACTGCACCCTTGCAGCACTGCAGACCTCCTTGCCAAATGATACGAGCACCCGTTCGAGCGCACCCACGCGGTGCTGCATACCTGCCTGCCAAATGACAAGAACACCCGCCCAAGTGCACCCGCGCAGCCGTGGTCTTCCACTCAAGGGGAGGCTTGCCCACAGACCAGCGCTGACATTAGGCAACACCTCGAAGCATCGACTTGGGCCAGGAACCAGAGGGACCGGATTGGGGCGCCTCCGATCAGGAGGGCGACTGCGAGGGTCGGGATGAAACCGGCGGCCGCGAGCTGTCCCAAGACAGCGACGACGAGAAGGAACATAAGACGCTGCTCCCGCTGCCGCCGCCCCTGCCTGCGGCGGAGCCGCCACCTGAGGCGCTGGATGCGGATGCTGCACCGGTGAGCAAATGGTTAGTGTTGGGTGGCCGCAGAGCAGAGTCCGAACTCAGCGCGGCCCAAGGCATTTAGACATCCGCAGCTTGCGTTGGTTCAAGCGGAATTGGTTCGTCTTCCAGAGGGACGCATAGTCTCTTCGTGCGTGCGCGCTGCTGTAGCAAATTCAGCATGGGTTCTGGATCATCTGTGCCGATTAAGATGCCTACCGATGGTTTCTTGTCCTGGACTGGGGGAGAATGGCAAAGATTGTGCCAGCGCGTGCGCCTGTGTCAATCAAGGTGCGCATTTGCACGCGTTCTCCTCCTTGAACAACGGCAAGCTGGATGACTTCTACCAGGTGGAGACCACGAAGCTCGGAGAGGGCGCCTACGGCCAGAGGCCCCAGAGGCATCAGGCTCGTCGGCTCGGACGCGTCCGCGTGGCTGAGGCTCCGTGTGGAAAGCCGTGCACAAGTCCACGAATGCATTGCGCGCCATCAAGGACGGTGGCAGACGGCCACAAATACATTCACACGCAAGGGCGGTGCTTTTGCACGCGTTGCGCACGGGGCAAGCAAAAAAAATATCACAGTTTCCATTGAGATGCCGCAGGCCATCGACCGCAGAAAGATCACCGATGGAGAACGCTTCGAGACGGAAGTTGACATCCAGTCTCTTAGCTGAGGGGGTGAAAATGTCAGGACGGATATTCATAGCACACTGAGCACAGGGAGCAGAAGGAAGGAACAAGACACAGTTTGACCAAACGTGTGAGTCGGGTGAGCTTATCCCAAGGTTTTGGGACAAGGGGTGTAGTCAATGTGGGAATTCTTTGCACGAGTGGCCATTTGGCAACCATTCGTTGCTCTTTCAGGTGCGCACTAGACCATCCCAACATTGTGCAGCTATACGAGGCTCAAGCTGTGTAAGAGTGCTTCCTGTCACCATGATCTTCGCCAGGTGTTTGTCGATGCCATGAAGGCACGGACTTGTGACCAAGTTGCAACACGTCCAGGCCATGTCGCCAGGTGTACTTGGTGATGGAGCTTTGCAATGGCGGGCAGCTCTTTGATCGCATCATGGAAGAAGCTGAGAAGAACGGAGGCGCGCATTGGCAAATGCCTGCAACTTGAGGGCACATGTTACATCATGTTACAAGTTCTCACATGAGAGGCGCTGGCATTTCGCGCCCCCGGCAGGAAATGCCTTCGATGAGCGTGGAGCAGCCGCTTGGATTTTGGCACCAGTCGGGCCTTCTCTCCAACTCGACTCATGGCGATGTTTGTATCGAGGTTTCTATGGATGGTTTGTTCATGTGAAAATTCGTTGCATCTGCAGTGTTTCTCTTCTGGCTATGTGAGCCGCAAGGCGACGTATATGCAGCAGATCCTCGGGGCAATGAGCCGCTGCCTGAGATATGTGTTGGCTGCCGTGGCCTTCCGGCCCGTTCCGGTCCGTTCCGGTCCGTTCTGTTAGGCTATTTGCACAAGAACGACTTTGTACACCGCGACGTCAAGCCCGAGAACCTCCTGTTGCAGAGTCGGGACCCTGACGCCCCTCGACCAAAAGCGAAGGCGTAAGAAAAGGCACGGCGCATCAAGATTTGCGAGCTTAGTTGACGTGTCTTGAAAATGGGTGCCATTTTCTGATTGTTGCAATTGAGGCCCCTGTCAAGGTCATTGACTTCGGCTGCGCCTCTCGGCGTGACAGCTGTGAGAGAAAGAGAAAAGGAGGGAAAGAAGGAAAGGAGGGGAAAGATGAGGAAAGGAGTGGAACAAAGGAGAGGAAAGAAGAGGAAAGGAGAGGAAAGGAAGAAACGAAGAAACTAAGATAACAAAGCAAAAAAAACAGAGATGAACATTAACGATAATAAATCAAGGAACAGAGGAAAAATACAATAGAATGAAAAGAAGAGACGAACATGAACGCAAAGAAGCGAAGCAAATAATCTATACAAGCAAAAAGGCAATCTGAAAACATGAAGTATGAAGAAGGAAGAACAGGGTAGGGCAGAATAGAAGAACAGGAAATAAAGCAACAACAGAAAGACAAGAACAACACTTTTCACATCCCCCGAAGAATAGGAGAACATACATACTAGAATGAAAGAAAAGAAGACAATGAGAGGAAATGCAATAATCAAAAAATAATATGAGCAACATCGACAACCAGAAAACATGAAGTATGAAAAGAAGAGACGAGCAGAAAAAAGAAAGCGTCGACAGAAGAGCATAACAGAAACTAAGAAAAAAACAAGACAGAAGAAAAGAACCGAAGGAAAGAAGAAATCTGAAAGAGAAGAATAGAAGAAACTAAGCAATATAATGAAAGAAGAGAAGAGCACGAAAGGAAACAAGAAAACAAACATAATAATACGATGAGCAAACAAGACAACGATCAACCATGAACTATGAATAAGGAACCACGCAACGGAATACAAGAAGATAAATCAAGAAAGAGAAGACATAAAAAGCAAAAGACAACGACTGAAGAAAAGAAGAACCGAAGCAAGAGAAACAAAGAACAGAACATGAAGCAAACACATCAACATACAAGACAAGAAGAGAGTAAGAAGCAAAGACCGGAAAGACAACACATGGAAATAAGAAAGTTTTTATTATTATTTATAACACAAGAGCAAGCGATAACAATAACATAACAAAATAATAACGTGTAAAAAGAAGAACACTACACCAGAAGAACATATAATAACATGAGAATATCAGAAGCGATAAGAATAGAAGAACCAACAACTAAAATGAAATAATACAGTGTCAGACACTATCAAAACACAAGACAGACGAGAGTCAAAATTTGCAAATAACAGAAGACAAGCAAATAAGAGAAACACCGACAGAGCACCCGGCAGACGCGACACGTGCAGGCGAGGGAGTACAAGGTGGGCTCCGGGAGGACGATGAGGAAGATTCCGACCAAGGCGAGCGAGACGACGCGACGACGACGCGACGACGAGGCGACGAGGCGCGAAGCTTCTCGAAGCTGAGGTGACGCCCTACTACGTGGCACCGGAAATTCTCCAGGAGCGCTACGTCCCGCCCTAAGTGAGGAAAAGGCACACGCCTGCGAGTAAGATATTTTTCATTTTTTCTGATTTGAGGATGAGAAATGCGACGTCTGGGGTTGCGGAGTGATTTGCTACATCCTCCTTTGCGGCTATCCGCCCTTCTTTGGGGACCCAAGCCCATGCTGTGCTTGTTCACGCTTTCACTCTCGATATCGCTTCGTTCAGCAAGCATCTCAAAAGCGAATTCGTCACGAAATCTATGCAGGAGACAGATGGCGATATCCTGCAAATGGCGCAGGGCTGGGAGTTCTTGAGAGCATGGGGGGGCCTTGGAGTTTAGCTCGATAACCAAGCCGTCGGCCCGAGGTGAAGAAGGGCGCCTTCACTTTTCCCTCGCAGGAGACGAGACGAGCCCTGCGTGTTGCGCACGCGTGTTGCGCAATGATGTTGAAAATTGAGGACTGGGACGGCACCTCCCCCGAAGCCAAAGAGTGCATCTCGCAGATGCTCACCTTGAACGCCACCAACCGCCGCCTGACCTTGCTTTTGTTCTCTTGTTCCATCTAAAATTCCGTCTTATTCCACATTATTCCATCTTCCCCCCCATTCCTCCTCCCATGCTTCAACGGCTCCGGCTCGCACTGGCAGGGCACAGAGCTCCACCTGTGAACACCTGAAACATGAAGCTATGTTTGGTATTGCGACCAAAGAAGGCGCACCACAAAAGTCCAGACCGTGGGACAGAATCGTGGGCCGGGAGAAATGGCGTGGTGGGAATTTGTTGTTTGTGTGTGTGTGTGTGCTTCCCCTTTTAAATCTTCAATGTTCATTTCTGAGGGCCCAGTGCGGCAAAGATGCTGGAGCACCGGTGGCTGGACAAGAACGCAGAGGAGCCGAAACCGGACTGCAACGGAATTTGTACTTGGAACCGAACATTTCATAAATTCGGACGGACGCCATGGCTTGCCGCGAGGCTCCCAAGGGCAAGCCGCCCAACGACCTGCGCCTCAACGAAGATTTAAGATTCAGCATTCGGTCATGTCACGACTTTCACGTTCTTTTCAAGCTTCAGGTGCGGAAACTTGAAGAAGTTCAACGAGGGCTCCCGCATGAAGAAGGTCCGGAATGGGGTCAGGATCTGTTCGGGATAGGCGAGCCAGGGCGTCTCCATCCAAATTTGTTGCAAGTCGAACTAAATTGAGTCTCAGGCTCCCAACGAATGCTAAATTTGAATCGCGAACTTGTGCTAAATTGGTGCTCACGCCGAGTTGCGTCGAGGTAGCGCTGACACTCATTGCGCAGCAGCTCAAGAATGAAGATCTCGAGCAACTCCGATCCGCTTTCTTGGTGCTGGATAAGAATAAGGCGGGCTTTGTTGGACACATGAACAGTCGAGTCACTGAGATGTTCGGAAACATTTCACCAAGACCAAGCGATCCAAAGCGCATCTCCGTCTCAAGCTTAGGATGGCACACTCAGCATCGAAGAGATCCAAAAGGGCATGGCCGATTCCGCTCTGGAGATTCCACCCGACCTCATTGAAATCATGCAGCTCGCCTTGCCTGATATTCTGATTGCCTTACAACACCGTACATGTGTGCCACAATCTCTCACACGTCAGGTGAGCCCTTTCATACGCATGCGTCACGGCCGTTTGTTGCGAGGAAGAATCTTGACGGTTCTGGGAGAATTGACTACACAGAGTTCATCGCGGCCACCTTGAGACAAGCTGGCATGGTGTCTGAGACATGCGACATGCAGTGCGCATGTCGTGCAACTGCGCCAGGCCAGAAGCAGTACCTCCAAAAGGAGGTGCTCTGGTCAGCCTTCAGGGTGTTCGACAAAGATGGCACTGGGAAAATCACCAAGCAAGAGCTTGGTGCCATTTTGAAGGAGCAAGCTGATGGGGAGGCAGGCGTAGACCAAATGAGCATCTTGTTTTTACGGCATGGTGGCTGCGTAGCCTACTCTTCGGGCCGCGTAGCCTTGCGTAGCCGCTGGCAAAGGGAGCTGTCGATGGTTGAAACCTTGCATGTTGCAAAGCGGGTGAATTAGATGTGCTTTGGCCTGGCCAGACTTGAGCTCGCGCATTCCGCGTAGACTCAGCGCAGCCCCAGGCCTCCAAGGCGTGTTCAAGCCGCACGCCCACCTTCCATCATTGCTGCTACTACTACCACTACTACCACTGCCACTACTACTACTACTACTACTACTACTACTACTACTACTGCTACCAGTACTACTACTACTACTACTACTACTACTACTACTACTAGTACTACTACTACTACTACTACTACTAGTACTACTGCTACCAGTACTACTACTACTACTACTACTACTACTACTACTGCTACTACTGCTACCGCTACCGCTACCGCTACCGCTACCGCTACCAGTACTACTACTACTACTACTACCACTACTACTACTACTACTACTACTACTACTACTACTACTACTACTACTACTACTACTACTACTACTACTACTACTACTACTACTACTCTACTACTACCACTTCGTTTGCCAACGCACTTTCGCGTAGCCTCCGCGTATCCCCCCGCATAGTCACTTATCCCCGCGTAGCCGAATGTTTAGGGGGAAAGCAAGCCGTGTAGCCTCCGCGAAGTTGGGTGCTTCCAGTGTATAGGCCCTGGGCTTTTTTTAAAGAGGCGGCTCAAATGAAAGATTGAGCGAGCGTGGTTGCTTGGAAGGCAATCCGGGACATGGTCTCCGAAGTCGACTTGGGTGGCGATGGCGAGATCTCATTCGATGAGTTTGCAACTGGGACGGGCGTTGGAAAGGCAGCAGGAAGGGGCTTTGAGGAGGGATTTGCCGTGAGCAAGGCATTGACTGTGGCGTCGTTCCCGCAAAGGTAACGCTGATGGAGAAGGGTGTCGTTTTGAAGTAGGCCGGCGCTTCGCTTGCTTGGCCAGATATGAAAGGATCTCGCGGGAATCGAGAAGCCAGCGTGAAGAGCAAGACAATATTCTCGCTGCATGTCACGAGTGTCTTTCCTTCACAGGACTGAGCCGGGCGCAAACTGGCGCCACTCGACAGCCACAAACAGACAAATTCGATATCAGTTTGTTTGAGGAACCGCACTCTAAAAACCATTGTTTGTGGTATCCACCATCGAGTTCATGCCACACGCCGCTTCAGTCCGCACGCTGTTTTCAATTTATGCCCATTTTGTATTTCATATTTTGTATAGGCCTGCGTTGACGACGTGTGCATGCCCCACGTCGCACGCAGTCGAAGAAAAAGGGGCGCAAGGAGGGCATAGAGCCCACGTTTTCCGTCGTGACGTGCATGGGTTGCTGACGCCGCCCCCCGAAATAAACCGACAGAAAACGGCAGAAGCCGTTTAACAGATTTCAATCAGGTACGGTGTGGAACAAGTGGCCCACAATGGTTCATGGGCTACAATATCGTCATAAACTAAATTTAAATAAACAAATCACATGAAGTAACAAACACATCAGTAAATATTTGAAGTTTCAGACTTTAACATTCATATGCCAAAACAACACATTACATTACGCTACATTACATCGCATTAAATTACACTGCAACCTTGTTTGACCTCTTCGCCTGTCACAGGTTGTTTAGACATGATGCCCGCCGGGTTGTCCTTTGCGTTAACCTTGCCAAAAGTGCCTTGTTTGGTTTTCACAAGCTCTTGAATCAACAATTGTCCAACTTCAATGCGACGCATCTTCCCTATTCCAAATTTCTTGGAGCTCTGCAACGCTGATGAACTATCGCACCAATTGCTAGGTGTCATGCGTCTGATGCCAAAAAGAATCTCACAAAGCTGCTTGATGTACAGCGCCTGCGAATCTCAGCTTCACCTGAGCTCGTGGCTGGCGCTCCGTCCTGAGTGTGAGATGATGCTTCGACGACGGTTCCCAACACGATCAATTCGCACATCACCTGACATGTTTCCAGATCAACGGTGCCTATCTTCCGAGCGTCTTGAGTTTGCTCCAGTCACATCCTCGTGCGCGCAGCTCCTTCACCGCAAGCTTGATGTCTGGTCTTTCTTGTGAAAGATATATTGATCCGACACAACTGTCATAGACCTCTCTGCCTCTTTCTTGCGTAGCTCCTGATTATTTTCCGAGCACAACGTCCTGCCTGGCTCTGGAGAACTCTGCATTCTCGAGTCCGGGAGCAATCAGGATTGTTTCGGAGCGCTTGCTGTTCGGCTTTGTGACGATACCGTTCTCCACTCCAAACTTGATCCTCCCCAGGTACGAGCTGGAATCGCGCGCCTGATTGGGATACTTCATCCCCGATTTTCAGCTTGATCTTGCACGTACAGGATTTCCCTGAGCCATCTCTCTGGCCCGTTCATGTCAAAGTCATCGATGTGATGCACAATCACCACACTTGTCTTTTTGCACTTGCAGACACATGCGTCGATCTTACCTCTGTGGAACTCATACGTCACCTGAAGCTCCTGAGTGAGGATCTCTTCCAGACGATCTTTCTGAGCTGCGGCACTTTGCCTCCCGCACAGATTCCTGCCTGCGAAATTGTGTCCTCTCTTCTTATGTCTCCTAACTCTTTGCCCACTTCTTCGCTTTGACTGGCAAACCAGTCTTCAAATTCCTCCAGCCTTTCTGGCGACCGGCTGTCCTTTGCTGTTCTGCTTTCACTCTCGGATCTGCACAAGGCTGTAGACCTCTATGATCTTCCTGGTTGCACAGCCAGGTGTCGGACAGCAACAATTCTTCTGAACTTTGCTTCTTGCAGTCCTGGCAAGTGAGCCTACGCTTGCAGTTACCATCGCTGTCTTGTCGATCCAACCGTGTCCGATGTCTGGCCTTCTGAATTTCGTCGCCGCTCAGCATTGCGGCCATGATGTTCGAAACCAGGCTTCCTGCCACTGCTGTCATGCTGTCATTTTGTCATTCATGCGTTTCCTGGTGTGCTCGAGGATGACGTCCATGTCGATCTTCTGCATCTCTTCTCCATGGTCCTGTCTCCTTCATTCGGGCGCCCTTCTGCATCAATCCTCTTCTTTTCAACTTTCTGTCCACTTGCTTCCAGGTAGCTGGCGTGCTTTGAAATTGTCGGCACTGCTGCCGGCACAAACTGAACGTGAACTGCTGCTTCTGCTGCTGCTTCTGCTTCTTCCTCCCGCTTTCGCCGCTCGTTCAGTTCAGCCTTCCGTGCGTTCCCATGCAGTTCCCAAGCTCTAGGGTTCGACCGTTCGACCTTTCCTCCGAAGGCTTCTGCTCGATGCCCTCCGATTTCCCACGCTCCCTTGGCTCTCCAGAATTGCCATCCACTGTGAACCAACTGGTAGCCTTCTCACTGTTCTGCATGTTCCTACGCCAGCATCTTTGTTGCTCTTGTTGATGCAATACCTGCGCAAAGCCCATGCCACATGCCTTTCAATCCATGGAAAGAGCTGGCTCGCGCAGTATACTGACTCGTCGCTGTAGAGCTCCTTCACCTCCATCAGTCAATTTTTCCTGTCAAGAGTCCATTGACTGCTTCTCCATCCGCAAGGAATTGCGAGCTGTAGCGCGGAGACTTCCTGATGGTCACTTTGTCGCGTCCCGTCTTATCACGAACCTTGTCACGCAAGTACCCAAGGGCATGTTCCTGATCAACATGAATGGTCATTTTGTCCCAACACAGCCCAACACAAGTCTTTCAGCGTTGATAGCATACTACTGCCTCCTTTCCTAGCAACAGCTGCAAAAGGCGATTGCAAGTCTTTGCAAATGGCTGTCAACACAATCACTGCTTTCTTTGGCTCTTTTGCATTGTCCTTATTGATTCGCTTTGCTTCTTTGCTGCGGACCATGTAGTCCAAGCGCAGGGCGTGCTCTTTGCTCTCCTCCTTTCTGGTGCGATGCTTCTCTCTACCTTGCCCAGCAAGGCAGGTATATGGTGCGCCACGCTTCATAGTTTGCATGGCGCACAGCATGCCGTCGCCTTTCCAAGTATGGAGCTTTGGCTCTGGCTGCTTTTTTCCTTTTCCTTCTCCACAAGCTCTGAACTCTTCCAAAGTTGCCTCATCATCCAGCAACTCTCTTCCCTCGTGTTCTTGTCCCTGAACATCGAACCATGTCTCACCATGCCACTCTCCAGTCCCGGTTGCCACAATCTCCCGTCCACTTGTCTTCATTCACCTCGCTCGGGTCCTTGATGAGATAGGTGACTCTGGACAGCCACTTGACCTCAACCTCTGAGGGCAAGAAGAAGCTCCTCCTGGGTGACAAGTGAACACGAACCAAATACGCTTTCCACTTCCAGCAGTCTTTGTCTGCTACATTTGCTGGAGCATCCTTTCGTGGTTCCGGTGTTCCCCGGTTTGACCAGGTTTTGTTCTGTACCATCTCTTGCTTGCACGAGCTTCATTGTTTCCCCATTCGTGACATGGCCTCCTTGAGGTCCAAAATGCTCCTGACCTCTTTGATTCATGCTGCGAACGCTGATGCTTTCTGCAGCACATCTCAAGTGCGCTGTGCTGCTTGCCCAAGTTGGTTTGCAGGGTACTGCTTATCATACACCTTGATGGGCTGTCCTTGCACGTACAGGTGTTTTGCCTCTTTCCTCATCAACATATTCTGACAATTCACATTGTGTTGTAACATTCTCACATGCGCCTGAGTCCACAAGTAACAGAAGCTTCATGATGGTTGTGATGCACAGTTTCTTTTGTCACTGGAGATGGTCAGGATCATGTTACCCTCATCTTCTCCACTGGCTCCAATGGCCTGAACTCGTGGGATTGGTCTCACGGTGCCTGCGTTGTTGCCCTTGTTCTCATTCACCAACCTTTCACCAACAGTTGTTGGCAATGTGCCCCATCTTCTTACAGATGTGACACTGCTTTCCTGCATCTGGGTGGCTGCTGCCTTTTCTTTGCTGGTGAGGCTGTCCCATTTGCCTTTCTTTCCTTCACCTTTGTTTCCTTTTCCTTTTTGCTCTTCTCCTCTTCGTTTCTTTCCTCCTTTGGGCTCGTTCCTCCATCTTTTGCCTTCGTTTGGGTTCTTCTATCGGGCTTTGGTTGAACGAATCACTTTTGCCTTTCCCTTTGTTTCCTCCTTTGTCTCGTTTTTTTCCCTTTGCCTTCACTCTTCGGACCTACTGCCCCAATGTCCAGGGGCGCTAGTCCTCCTGCTTCTTGTTTCTTTTGCTTCCTGTGCCCAAACGTGTTTTCCTTGGTCAGTTCCATTGGCGAGGTACTGCTCAAGACGTTGAGCATTGCGCAACATCACTGGGCAAAGATGGACTTGGCATATGTTTTCTCCAAACCCATGCTTTGGTTCTACCAGCCTTCTCCACACTTCAAAACAGTTCACCTCAGTGTTTCCTTGGCCAAGCGCTCTTTTGATTTGGCAGGCAGATGCGCGTTGCTGCGCGGGTGCACCTGAGAGTGTGTTTTGCAAGCGCTGTGCAGGTGCACTTGAGCGGATGTTGTCATCATTCCGCAAACAGTGTGTCTACACGAAGGGGTTCTTACGGTACGCCGCAACCTGTTCAGGGAGCTGAGGCCTGATCCTGCGTGATGTGGATCATGTGATGTAGACGGCGCAGGGGGGCCTTTTCCCAGCGGGGCCTTCGAGCAGGACGTGTTATCATAGGCGTCAAAGATGAAACACCGCGTGAACAACGCACACACACAAACAAAACGGCCAAGTCCTATATGACCTGTTCCCTTACGATCTGTGGCCCAAAAGCAGTTTGGTGACACGTGATAAGAACACCCGCTCGAGCACACCTGCGCAGCATTGCGTAACGCCTGCTCACGTGCGCCCGCGCAGCGCTGCATATTTGCTTGCCAGATGAGAAGAACACCAGCTCAAGCGCGCCCTCAGCACTGCATACCTCCTTGCCAAATGGTAAGAACACTCGCTCAAACGCACGCACTTGCGCACTGCAAAGCACCCGCTCGCATACAACCGCGCGGCTTTGTATATGTGCCCGCCAATTGATAAGAACCTGCTCAAGTGCACCCGCGGCATTGCGTATCTCCGTGCCAAATGATGAGAACACTCGATCAGGTGCACACGCGCTCAGCACTGCGTAACGACCCGCTCATGTGCACAGCGCTGTGTATCTGCTTGCCAAAGGATAAGAGCGCCCACTCAAGCGCAGCATAGGGCCGCCATGCGGCTCCCCTTCTTTTGGCACGGTGCCAACCAACCAGCACTGCCCGCGCCCGCAGAACCTCGTGGTCCGTTTGGGATCAAAATGTTTCACCGAGGCTCGGACAGGTGTCCGAAACCGCGACATATCTAGATCCAGTTCTCCGACCGGGGAAATCCAATGCTTGCAATTGCCTACGAGCTGTTAAGTTCCTGAATCGGTTGCCCTCAAATTTCCCAATCAGAGCGCCGAGTTTCCGAAACACCTCCGCACAGTTTCCAAGTCCCATAGTTTTCGAACCAAGTGCTGCAAGTTTCGGACTCCAAGTTTACGAATCCGTGCGGGTAGTTTCCGAATGCAAGTGGCCGAATCCGTGCGTGACCCATGGGCTAGGCACTGCCCACCATGCAAGCAGCATGATATATATATATATATAATATTTGGCTGTCCTGGAGAGCGACTGAAATATTGCTTTTGCTGCCGCAATGGCTCAAGGCATTGTGGTTCTGGTTCTGCAGCATCTTGTCGCAGGGTGGGTCCAGATCTGAGCGGTCGGCGCGCCAGATTCCTGGACAACTTGTTGCAGACAGATCCATGCAGTTGTTTCAGCTTCTTTTGTGACTGAGTTGAGGGATGGGGAGATCTGATCCTCTTTTCCAGTTCAGCCTGTGGAACTGAGGCATAGCGATGGGTATCTCTTTGGAGGGTGGGTCGACCAGTGTCTTGAGCCAAGAGCGCTCTGCTGCCTCAGTGCCCGGCATGAATCGTTCGATACCTGTGCTTGTGATACTTGTGTGACATCGTTTGCTGGTTGTTTGCGCTCTTCCTGTTGGCAGCTTTCTGATCGAGTGACATTGTTCTGTGCATTGAGGCACGTGGAGATTCGAACGCCGATGCTAGAACAAAGGCAGATAATGGCTGTTTTGCTTTGTTTTCTTTTGCATATGGGTGTAGCATTGTGCAGGCTAGATGGGCTGACCTCTTTGACGAGGCTAACTCATGTTGTCTTTGCATGTAGTGACGTGTGTCTTGTTTTGTGTGTCTTTGTGCGTGTTTCTGAACGCAGGTGGAGGAGGAGCACCGGACCGAGTGTCATCTGGAATACCTGAAGTCGAGCCAGGCCGTTGACGAGGGATGCTTGTCAATGAGGCAAGCGTATGTTTGCCAATGTGCAGGATCCTGGCATGGCCATGGAAACCGGTCCCTTGGACCAGGTGCAACATAGATTGTGTGTCTGACAGTTTGTAACAGTTCCCCTTTGCAACGCAGCCCAAAATCCAGAAGTACCTGCAACAATTCTGGCACTTGAAGACCTTCTTCAGTCATCGCTTCTTTCTTGGACCTCCAGAAGCAGAACAATTGTTCCAACAAGCTCGAAAGCAGATCTTACCGCCGTACTGCCATCAATTCTCAGCTTGCATGAGTTGATATTGATTGTGACCTCGCACGAGTACAAAGACTCCAGTGGGTAGCGCAGGGCGTGGAAAATGCAACAACTTGAAAACCGTCCAAGCCTCTGCAGGTAGTGAAGGGCACCAAGCCATCTCCTGCAGACAAGCCTTGCGCCTTGCTGCAGCCCTAGCTAAACGACTGCAGTGAGAGTTTTTGGGTTACATACGTTGAGCCGCTCCGCTCTGAATGCTCCAGCTACACTCGCTGAAGGCAGACAAACGAGGACCGGAAAGCGAAGAAGTCTGACACCAAGATGAGCGCCGGAGCAGCTCATTGTTGAATCGTGACATCTACGAGTGCAAAACATTCCATGTCTGTCACGCAACACCCTAGTCAGAAGGTCTGATGCTCCATCGACCCTGCTGAGCTCTGCATACAGAGCCAAAGGAGAGGGCAAATCGAACTTCGGCGCAGCTCTGGGCATTGCACGCATGTGCACTTTCAAGGACGAGGGTTGCGATGGTGTGTCAAGGCAAGGAAATGATGTGGGCGCAACTGCAAAGTGCTGGCTGGAGGCTACTAGCAGTTCCGTCTCCTCGACTGCGGTTGAGCCAGCGGATGTGCAGCCTGCCCTTGCCCCAGCGGAGGGAAGAGGAAACACGAGCTACTTAGATCTACTTAGCACTTTGTGTGGATTCCTTGCACGTAGAATAGCCATTCTAGCAATCTCCCGCCAGGCTGCCAACCAGAACGCTGCGGAGGCAGTCAATTGTGTTGTATGTTCTGAGAGCGCACAAACCGCACCAACATGAACACCACCACAACAACACATGGCCAAAGACACACCCGCACAAAGATGCAAACACAGAGACAGAACACACACACACACAAAACACACTTGGTTTGCTATCATGTGGGTGCAGCGCTAGGCCAAGATCAGAGAGGACGAAACGGCAACATCGGCGGACATCTTAGAGCAAGTATTGCAGAGTACCTGAAGCTTGCGCATGTGGGAACTCAGGATGCAACATGCGGGACTGTTGCCATTCAGGATGAGGTGGGAGCGGTTCATGCTTCATCAATTGTCAGCACTTCCACACCTCATAGGAGACAATCAGTTTTGAAGATCCCTCGCTTAGTCGCTTAGTCATTTGCTTTTGGGTATAAAGTGGTCCTCGCTTCTCCAATCTGGAAGTCACTTCAGAAAGTGTGAGACTTTGCCGCCGTAGGCCTGGGATGGCTCAGACAAAGGCCATGGAAATGCTCGTTTCCAGGACAGGTCACGAGCTTAAGTGGCAGAGTGCCGAGCAATGAGCTATTTCCTCGAGGGAAAGACTTTGAAATTTGAACAAGTTGTATGGCACAGATCAGAGTGAGAGTGATTGAAAGATGCGAGTTGCTTGAGGTGCGGCAAGAACCAGAAGAGACAGTGCCAGTTCATCATTGGCATTGAGGAGGCCAGAGATTTCGCATCGGATTGCAGCGGAAAAGCTTTGTGTGCCATCCCTCACTCAGGACCCTATTTTCCGAGTTGGGCGACGTTTGCTTGGCCCGAATGGGTCCGAAGCTGAATTTTAGTGCTTGGGTCTTGTGAGACTGAGATCTTTGGCAGCTCAGGTCGCACATGAAATCGATCGCAGCAAAGACAGGACTGTTGTGTTATTGAATTTATTCATTTCAATTTGATTCAATTTGTTTCAATTTGTTTCAACTTGTTTCATTGTTTGCTTCCAGGCACGTGCCATGTCAGGATGCCGACTGCGACTCCGAGGCAGAGGCTCATGGTTCCTTGAAGGTCCCAATCAGCAGGAGCTGCTGCATTTGGCTTTTGCATAGCCCATAGAGCTTGTGCGGCCCTTGCGGGCAGTGTGCGTTTGTTCGCATTTGTGGTGAGGAGTCCGCTGATCCATTGATGCTTTGCGTGAGCTCGCTGGCAGCTCAGGAAAGCCAACTGAGCTGATCTTGCAAAGATACGTGCTTGCAGAAAACTCAGGCCCTCTGACGCAGATCACCAAGAAGCGGTGCGCCTCATTGAGGAGCTGCCGCTGCCTTAGGCCTTCCAAGTATCAAAACTCTTAGAGCTTACGGTGCCCGTGCTCAACGGTGCCAACTGTGCTCCAGGCTCCTGTCAGTCTATGACGAGTTCTGGGCATTCTGCAGACAAGCCGTTTGCCCAGCCAGGTCAGGATCATCCAGTCAGTCAGCCAACTTTGAAGCATGCTTTTCGGTAGCTTCCACATCAAGTTTCTCAACAGGCAAACATATGATAAGGAAGCTTGGCCAGTACCCGATCTTCGCCTCCGCCGCAACGCCGCGGGCTTGGATGTGTGTGTGTGAAGTGTGTGTGGTGTGTGTGTGTGTGGTGTGGTGTGGTGTGTGCTGTGTGCTGTGTGCTGTGTGGTGCGTGGTGTGTGGTGCGTGCTGTGTGGTGTCTGGTGTCTGGTGTCTGGTGTGTGGTGTATGGTGTGTGGTGTGTGGTGTGTGGTGGGTGTGTGGGTGTGTGGGTGTGTGGGTGTGTGGGTGTGTGGGTGTGTGGGTGTGTGTGTGTGTGGGTGTGTGTGTGTGTGTGTGTGTGTGTGTGTGTGTGTGTGTGTGTGTGTGTGTGTTTGGCAGCAGACGCCTGTAAGCGCAGCAGATGTGCCAAATTAGCACCTGCAACCGCAGCTAGTTGGTTGAACATGCTGTTGCTGTTTGTCACATGCCGTCGCGGGTATGTTTTATGAAGCTTGTGGTTTTGCTTGGTACTCCTATCCGAGGAGGGTGCCCGCAGAGGCGCCAGGTGAAGCTTGGCCGGAAGGACTGGACCAAATATTCGCTGTTTGTTTCCTGTCTCTTCAACGGAAGGCGCAGAAAGGGTGGCTGCAGACGCTGCTTTTGAGAGCAGATTGGCAAGGAGACTGGGCACCTCCAAGTGAGCTGAATTTGTGCTTCAGATGTCAGGGCCAGAAACTGCCTGTCCTTCACCAGCACACACCTTGGGGACAGGTGGCACAGTGGCACGACATGTTGAAGCCTCCTTGCAACACATCTCCTTCCAAAGATGTGCTTGTCACAGAGGCCAGCACATCAGGCCGCTGTGAGGGCCGGCGTGATGTTGACCTCTCTTTCATAAACATCGCGGTAAACATGACACGACAAGACAATGCTGTTACCCGTTTGTCTTTGAGACTGCCTGCTTTGGATTCTGGTAGAGTGAATCGCAAGCTTCCAGCTGTTCGCTCATCCTTCCTAGGGAATCTAGGGAGTTTGTGCTGACAAGATGGTGCGAGGCAAGCCACTGCTAAGACAATCCACCCCCGCCCAGGCCCCCACCCGGTTCGCTGTTTCAGCCACCGTGTGGTAAAGGCGTTGGAGAGCGCTCAAGTTGTCAAACATGTGAGCTCATGTGTCAGGGGAGCATCCACTGTATAGTCTTTAGTCATTTGTGGTTTGGCCCAAGCGGCTGGCATTGTGGGGCTTGCCCGGCAAATAAGCTTCAGCTGTGGCAGATGCAAAGCAGCACGCAGCCACGCCAGTTCAAGGGAGTGACGAAGAATCAAAACAAGGCTTTGATATCCAGCGCAACGTTGCTCTAGCGGCATCGCGGCGAAACCTGGGATTGGTGGTGGTGCGTCAGTATCGCCAGCAAGGCCACTGCAACTGTACATAGCCGCAGCGTGTGCTGGTGGTCAAGTTGCCTTTCCATGACGTGCATACTGCAGATCTCTCTTATCGGGAAGCACGATAAAGGATGAACAGAAAGCATACCGAAGCGCCATTGAACTCCATGCCGCAGAGGGTAGGCTATGCACCGTGTACAGCTTTTCGCGGAGGACCCGGCAGGCAGACTCGCAGAAATCAGATACAAGGAGAGTCTGAGAGTCGGCCCTGTGTCCCCGTGAATCGGGTTGAAAGTCTTTGATGACATTTCACCCTTAGCGCGATCGGCAGCTCGTTTGCTGGGCAAAATTAGTGTCGAAGCTTGCAAACGTTCCAAGCAATGCTTTGGCACACCCCCACCCTGGAGCTCCCCATCGAGCAGTGCTTTGCACTGCTCTCGTTCAGCCATTCACTTCACAGCCGACGTGATTACAGGGAAAAGGAGGGCAGACGGGAGGGGGAACGAGCTCCGTTCCTCAAGGAGGGCGCTTGCAGCGAGACGCTAGATCTGCTGCCGAGAAAAGGGGAAGTTTGCGGCAGCCCACGCCATGCACTTCGCGGCTTTGCGCGGCAGACTTGAGGCAATCTGGCCCTTTGCAGCAATGCAAGCAAGGGTGGCTGGCAGCGCATCGATTCCTAGACTGGCTCTCAAGGGCGTAGCTTTGTGGACAGACTGGTTTTTGGACCAATTGCAAGGACGCTTTGGCCTTGGTTCGTGGGATCAAGTTGTATCGAATGCTGCCTGCATGACATGAACTTGCCTAAGGCCATGGGGTCCAATTCTATGCCAGTCCGGATTGCCCATGGTACCACCGCCTTGGTGAAAGCAGATGTGATCCTGTAGTTGGTTTGCCTTTGTGCTAGGCTGGGCAATCGCATGGCTCGACTTCTACCAAACGCCGGCTATTGTTACTGAAGGTGCGTACTCGGAGGCCTGAAGATTGAGTGTGTTCAGCACATGTTTGCCTGGGATTGGCCTCGTGAGCTAGCAAAGACTGGTCAAGTAATCGCGAGTGCAGCTCATTGCAAGGTGAAAGGGTTCTTCAAGGAGCTGACGCGCCCGAAGGACGCGGACGTTGTATTGTCTAGCGGACGAGCCACAGTAGAATTGCCAAGAATGCAGCCGCAAAGCGCAACCCGCCACGCAAATACGAGACTCCTATGCACTTTGTGTTTGGATCGCACTGTGGCTTGAGTGAAGAACAATCGGGTAAAGGGTCTTTGGCCAGGCTGTGTAGTGTACATGGGTGCATGAAGCTTCGTGCTTGGAAGCTTTGGGCCTACACGCCAAACAATTCTACTGCTGATGCCGTGACATCTTTTTTATCGGAGGAGTGAAGGTTGCAACATGACGTACATGAGAGGATGTGTTGTTAGGATTCATTTTAGTACTTGGTTATGTCCTGTCTCACTGAGCCTCGTCAATAATCTATATATATATATGTACGTACATGTTCGTGGGGCTTTGCTTCCCCCATCGTACGTGATGTGGCTTGTCCCCCCCTGCCCCGAGGAACGCAAGACCGTTTCAACACCGAGTTTCAATAAACAGCAAGCGCAAAGAATCCTGTAACTTCTAGCATTTGTTTTTGCCTGAGATTCCCTCAGAAGGAAGCTCAGCAAAAAACTTAAAGAGACACTTGTGGAGGACTTGATTTGTTTCTGTGTGCGCCAGGAGAACTTCCCCCACAACCACGTGAATCCCCAGGACAAGGAGACCAACCGCCTGGGCCGTCCACGCCAGTGAGCCCACTATCCTGCTTCATTTAATATTTGTATATGTTATAGTATGCATACATACGTATGAGCCTACAATCACATATATATATATAATACATACATGTATATATATATATATATATGTGTTCCGGCCCACTATCCGCATTGAATTTTGCAGAATTCACTGGTATTTCCAGTGAGTTTAGCCTTCGTTTGGGGTCTGCATAAAGCCAAACAAGGCCAATTCCAGTGGCAATTATGGACGTTTCATGCTCTGGACAAACCCTCAAAATCCGAAAAAGAACGAGAAACCAGCCTCTCTTAGGGAAAGGTAGCTGGGAACTGAAACAAGTCTTTAAAAAAAGCCAAAACAAAACGGACAGCCATACTCCTACCCCATGCAAAGGAAGCTGGCAGACCTTCTCCCACAACAGTATGGCTTTCTTAAAATAAGGTGTGTGTGTGTGTGTCCGTTGTTTCGCCTTTCCTGTTTGCCTGATCTAGCAAAACCGCAGCTGTAAAGTAGCCTTCTTCAGGTCTCGAGATTATTTCATTCATCGGGTTAAACTTATAATCATAAAGGCTTAGGAACCTATTTTTCATGATTTGGAATCTATATAAGTTCTCACAATAGTAATGATATTCATCAGGGAATAGGACTTTTTCCACAATGTCTATAATACAAGCCTTACTTTGCATGGCCTTCTTATGATCTTCTTTTTAGCAATGTCTGACTTGTTTGGAGGATTTCCGGTTTCTTTTGTACCTATCTTCCAGAAGTGACATATTCTGCAGTCAATGATTGTTCTATCAAAGTTATTTTACTCTCATATATTTTCCCAATCATTTCTTTAATCTCAAGACTTGCAGGTGGTATATACAGGATGGACATGATATCCTTCTTTTATGTCTTTATCACATGCAAGTACTGGTATGTCCAGTGAATTTAGCCTTGTTTGGAATCCTTTGCAGCAATTCCACGGGCAATTGCTTTGACAAAGCCTCAAAATCCGAACAAGAACGAGAAACCAGACACTCTGCAGGACAGGTGGCTGGAATCCGGGAAAAAAAAGAAAAGTGAAAACATATACTCTGAGGAACGGTATTTGGCAAACATTCGCCCACTGGAGTATGTTTTTTCCCTGTTTTGTGTGTGTGTGTGTTTTCGTTTTCTCTTAGGTTTCTTTCGGTATTCCTGCTTGTTTGATCTAGCAAAACCACATCTGCAAAGTAGTGTTTTCTTTCTATTCTATTTCATTCACTACTAACACTATCACAAAGGCCTGAGCAATCTAGAAAATGCTGCAGTTGATCTAGGATTACATGATACATTTTTATGTTGTAGCACGAGTTCATTTTGTTCTCTACTCTCTCTCCCTCTCTATTTATCATTGTACTTCAATATTTGGTACGATTCTTCTTACCTTTTCCCCAATGCATTTCTTACGACTTAATGTTACGCCAAGAATAATCCCATCCTTTCCAGATTATTTTCATTCCCCACAGATCAACAAGGTGGGTTTTGGGAGGGGGGTAGCATAAATGAATATATATATATATACACTATATATATACATGTATTTGTTCTTCCCTCTCCTCCTCTCTCTTCCTCTCTTTCTTTCTCTTCCTCTTCCTCTTTTTTTGTCTTTTTTCTGTCTCTTTCTCGTTTTCTTTCTCTGCCTCTTTCTCTGCCTCTTTCTCTGCCTCTTTCTCTGTCTCTGTCTCTGTCTCTGTCTCTTCTCTCTCTCTCTTCTATAGTTGTTTATTGATTTTGAAAATACCAAGGAGGTGCTGTCGTACAATTTCGCAAGGGCATGACATCGTGTTTGCATTCTCCGTCCTTTGCGACATATTGTGTGGCTGAGGTTTCTCAGCCGTTGCCAGGTATGCGGAGGCCGACGACACACCGTGGGCATTTGCTAGCTGCACTCGGTGATGCAGATCAGCTAGGATTTGCGATTGCCTCAGAAGCCATAGTCTGGCTTAAACTGACCTAATGGTTCAGTCTGCTTCAAGGAAAAGCAAGGGCACGAAACGTTCACGAAGCGTTTGGACTTGTGCGGTTTCTCAAGCAGAAACAACAGACAATGTCTTGCATTGTTTGTAGCTAGTTTGACTTCTCGCAACCGTGGCGCTGTGAAGTCATATGAGAAGAAAGACACGGCTCTTGCGACATCTGGAAGACTTCTCCAGGACTTGCCGGCTGGGCTGCCGGGCGGAGGGCCACTTCTCGATTTTGCATTACAGCTGTGCTCACAATTGGTGGTAGTTGTTTCCTTGTGATTCTTGTGTGGACAGCCATGCGATGTAAGAAAAGAGTTGCAACGGGTGAAGTGCAGCGCTCAACACGCACACACACACAAACACATAGACATGGATGCGCGCAGTGACAGCAGTGGCCGCTCGCATGGCTCAAAGACCGGGTGAGGGGCTCGCGGTACCGAACCCGAGGACACTTGCTTGTGAGCTGTGTTCCAAGTGCATGCCCACAAAGTCGGATGAGGCAGCCCTCCTCTGATAGTGATGGGGAACTGCGTGGTGCAGGCCTGAGAAGTGCTTCACGAAGTTTGCACGTTCATTGCTGCATTGTCAGGAACGTCCAGCTGGTGACATAACACACTGGGACGAGCACCTTCTGTGGAAGGCGACTTTCGCTCTGTCAAGTTGCTTCCGGGCTGCTTGTTCTGCAGCTGCAGGATCGAGATCGCTTCCAGGGTGGGCTCTGGTGCGTTGGAGCCCCAAAGGCCAGGGTGTGTATCAATATATATATATATATATGTTATGTATATACAAGCACACATACATACATACATACATACATACATGCATACATACATACATGCATACATACTTACTTACTTACTTACATATGCAGTTGAATTCCCAAGCTAATGTACTGCAGTGTATTGTAATAAAATCCAACGCCACGGAATGTAACGTAATGTAATGTCATGTCGCGTCATGTCATGTCATGTCATGTCATGTATGTATGTATGTATGTATGTATGTATGTATGTATGTATGTATGTATGTATGTATGTATGTATGTATGTATGTAATGTATGTATGTATGTATGTATGTATGTATGTATGTATGTATGTATGTATGTATGTATGTATGTATGTATGTATGTATGTATGTATGTATGTATGTATGTATGTATGTATGTATGTATGTATGTATGTATGTATGTATGTATGTATGTATGTATGTATGTATGTATGTATGTATGTATGTATGTATGTATGTATGTATGTATGTATGTATGTATGTATGTATGTATGTATGTATGTATGTATGTATGTATGTATGTATGTATGTATGTATGTATGTATGTATGTATGTATGTATGTATGTATGTATGTATGTATGTATGTATGTATGTATGTATGTATGTATGTATGTATGTATGTATGTATGTATGTATGTATGTATGTATGTATGTATGTATGTATGTATGTATGTATGTATGTATGTATGTATGTATGTATGTATGTATGTATGTATGTATGTATGTATGTATGTATGTATGTATGTATGTATGTGTATGTATGTATGTATGTATGTATGTATGTATGTATGTATGTATGTATGTATGTATGTATGTATGTATGTATGTATGTATGTATGTATGTATGTATGTATGTATGTATGTAATGTATGTATGTAATGTATGTATGTATGTATGTATGTATGTATGTATGTATGTATGTAATGTATGTATGTATGTATGTATGTATGTAATGTATGTAATGTAATGTAATGTAATGTAATGTAATGTAATGTAATGTAATGTAATGTATGTATGTATGTATGTATGTATGTATGTATGTATGTATGTATGTATGTAACGTAATGTATGTATGTATGTATGTATGTATGTATGTATGTATGTACATACATACATACGTACGTACGTATGTATGTGTGTATGTAATGTATGTATGTATGTATGTATGTATGTATGTATGTATGTATGTATGTATGCATGTAATGTAATGTATGTATGTATGTATGTATGTATGTATGTATGCATGTATGTATGTATGTATGTATGTAGTGAAATGTAATGTAATGTAATGTAATGTAATGAATTGTATTGTATGTATGTATGTATTTTAATGTAATGTAATGTAGTGTAATGTAATGTAATGTATTGTACTGTAATGTAATATAATGTACGTATGTATGTAATGTATGTATGTAATGTAATGTAATGTAATGTAATGTAATGTAATGTAATGTAATGTAATGTAATGTAATGTAATGCAAATTGATGTAATGTAATGTAATGTAATGCAAATTAATGTAATGTAATGTAATGTAATGTAATGTAATGTATGTAATGTATGTATTGTATTGCAATGTAATGTAATCCAATGTAATGTAATGCAATGTAGTGTGATGCAATGTATGTATATAAGATATGTATGTATTAATGTATGTAATATGTGTATGCAATATATGTATGTATGTATGTCATTTACTGTAATGCAAGTAATTTAATGTAATGTAATGTAATGCAAATGTAAATGTAATGTAGTGTAATGTAATGAATTGAGTTGTAAGGTATGTATGTGTGTATGTGTGTATGCATGTATGTAAGTATGAATGTAATGCATGTATGTATGTATGTATGTATGTATGTGTGTATGTGTGTGCGTATGTATGTGTGTATGTATGTATGTATGTATGTGTGTATGTATCTACGTAATGTATGTATGTATGTAATGTAATGTAATGTAATGTAATGTAATGTAATGTATGTATGTATGTATGTAATGTAATGTATGTATGTATGTATGTATGTATGTAATGCAAATTAATGTAATGTAATGTAATGTAATGTAATGTAATGTATGTAATGTATGTATTGTTTTGTAATGTAATGTATGTATGTATTTATGTATGTATGTATGTATGTACTGTATGTATGCATGGATGAATGTAAGGAGGTATGGATGGATGTAAGTATGGATGTATGTAGGTATGTATGTATGTAGGTAGGTAGGTAAGTATGTATGTATTGTAAGTATGTAATATCATGTAATGTCATGTAATGTCATGTAATGTCATGTAATGAATTGTAATGAATTGTAATGTATGTATGTGTGTGAGTGTATGTATGTATCTATGCTATGTAATGTAATGTAATGTAATATGTAAAATGTAATGTAATGTAATGTAATGTAGTGTAGTGTAATGTAATGCAATGTATGTATGTATGTATGTATGTATGTATGTATGTATGTACTGTATGTATGGATGTATGGATGTATGGATGTATGGATGTATGGACGTATGGATGTATGGATGTATGTATGCATATATGTATGTATGTATGTATGTATGTATGTGTGTGTAGGTATGTAGGTATGTATGTAATGTATGTATGTATCTACTGCATATTTGTATGTATGTATGTATGTTTGTACGTATGCAATGTAATGTAGTGCAATGCAATGTAATGTAGTGTAATGTATGTATGTACGTAGTGTATGAACGTATCTATGTATGTACGTACGTACGTATGTATGTATGCATGTACTGTGTATTGTATGTTTGTATGTATGTAATGTATGTCATGCGCATGTATGTATGCATGTATGTATGCATGTGTGCAATGTAATGTAATGTATGTATGCATGTATGTATGTGTGTATGTATGTATGTAATGTATGTATGTATGTATGTATGTACGTACGTACGTATGTATGTATGTATGTATTAATGTAACGTAATGTTATGGTATGTTTATGTATGTATGTATGTATGTATGTATGTATGTATGTATGTAATGTATGTATGTATGTATGTATGTATGTATGTATGTATGTAATGTAATGTAATGTAATGTAATGTAATGTAATGTAATGTAATGTAATGGTATGTATGTATGTATGTATGTATGTATGTAATGTATGTATGTATGTATGTATGTAATGTATGTTTGTATGCATGTATGTAGTGTAATGCAATGCAATGCAATGCAATGTAATGTAATGTAGTGTAATGTAGTGTAGTGTATGTACGTATGTATGTATGTGTATGTATGTGTATGTATGTGTATGTATGTGTATGTATGTGTATGTATGTGTATGTATGTGTATGTATGTGTATGTATGTGTATGTATGTGTATGTATGTGTATGTATGTGTATGTATGTGTATGTATGTGTATGTATGTGTATGTATGTGTATGTATGTGTATGTATGTGTATGTATGTGTATGTATGTGTATGTATGTGTATGTATGTGTATGTATGTGTATGTATGTGTATGTATGCGTATGTATGTGTATGTATGCGTATGTATGTGTATGTATGTTTGTATGTCAATGTGTTTTTTTTTTTTTTTTATGTGCATGTGTATGTGTATGTGTATGTGCATGTGCATGTGTATGCAAGCTCGCATACATGCACGCATACAATGTATGTGTGTACTGTGTTGCAATGCAATGTAATGAAATGCAATTCATGTAATGTAATGTAATGTAATGTAATGTAATAAAATGTAATGTAGTTTTATGTAATGTAACGTAATGTAATGCAATGCAATGCATGTATGTATGTATGTAGGTATGGAGGTACGTATGTAATGTATGTATATATGTACGTAAGCATGCAGGTTTGTATGTGTGTATGCATGCATGTTGTTTGTATGTATGCAATGTAATGTAATGCAATGCAATGCAATGTATTGCAATGCAATGCAACGTAGTGTAATGTAATGTGATGTAATGATTGTATGTATGTACGTAGTGTATGAACGTATGTATGTATGTATGTCTGTATGTACGTACGAATGTACGTATATATGTATGTATGCATGTACTGTGTATGTTATGTTTGTATGTATGTAACATATGTCATGCATGCATGTATGTAATGTAATGCAATGCAATGCAATGTAATGCAATGTAATGCAATGTAATGCAATGTAATGCAATGTAATGCAATGCAATGCGATGTAATGTGATGTAACGCAATGCAATGCAATGTAATGTCTGTATGTATGTATGTATGTACGTACGTATGTATGTATGTATGCTGTATGTATGTATGCATGTAGGCTTAGGTATAATTCACGTGTAGGTGCGTTGCTTCAAAGTGGCTTTGCACAGAGAGGGCCTGGCAGGACAATGGGAGCTCTTTGCCCTTCCACTTTCGTGCTTCTTGGCAAGGAAGGAGTCCAAGACTGCCTTTTTTTTGTCAAGTCTGAAGCAAGGTGCGATTTCCTCAAGGAAGACAATTGGATAATGAAGCCAAGGCTTGTGCCCCATGGTTTTCAAGTCTCATTGGGCCATCGGTGTGGCAGGTCCTGGAGGCACTCAATGAGGTGCTTTGGGTGGATCCACTTAAACAGCAGGAGCTGTAGAGCTCAGAGTTGTGATGCGAAATGCTGTGGAGTTGTGATGTGCAATGGTGAAATATGATGCGGAGCTTGGCAGGAGTACAGCGGCAATTTGCGCTTGCCTGGCGGTGGGCGAGCAGGAAGCCTAGTGATTGTTGGATAATGTTAGTTGTTCGGATACATCACATATCATATTTCAAACACGGACAACTTGTCCCCTGCTGTACGGGTTTTTATTTTACCTCTGGTACAGCAGTTTTTCGAGTGCGCAGCTGTTTCTGAACATCCTGCTGGTGTGGGCGCTGATTCGGCCATTTGTCGATGCTGGCGGTGCTTGTAAAGGTTGCTTGAACGCGCTGGGAGCGAGTGCTGTAACCCGGTGATGGTGTGGAAAGTGCTTTGGGTGCCGGTGCAGGCGGTAGAGAATTCACAAGATGGTATTGTGGGAGCTTGGTCAAGGCTAGTGTTCCATGCCTTTGCTTGTTCCTGCCACCTTTTGCCTTGCGCAAGGCGACGATTCCAGTCCCAAAATATGGTTTATCTTGGAAAAGCTTGGATGTGGGCCTGACCCAGGCTTCAACGTCTTGTGTCAGGACAGTCACACCTCATCCCAACATCAGGAATCCTTTTTCAGCCAATGGTTGACAGCCCATGTAAGGCAGCGGCATTGCGCGCAGTGTCTGCTCTGAAGTCGATGAAGGCCGGACTCACTTCAACCCACAGGCACCCACCACTGCGCCCAGGCTTGCCAAGCTGACACTGCCGTGCTCTGAATGTCTCAGTCGCCACGAACCTCTTTGAACCTTGCTTATGACTTGTCAACTGAGTTATTGGATTTTGTGGTTCCGATCATCAACTGCATTCTTCACGCGCCGTGCATGGACAGACTGCACTCTTTGCTGTTGTTCTGTTTGCCTAGCCTGCTGCTACACTCTTCACTTTGGAAGGAGTGCAGAACTGCGCTGTGGGAAAGCTTTGTACTTGATGCAGTTTGGCTCCCAGACACCACTTTGGATGTAGCGCACAAGTACAATACTAATTTTATTTGGGTCGAATGCAACGGGCATGAACTTGCTTGGCACAACGCAACGACAGTGGAGGAGCAGGCTTTGCTGCCGGAAGTACTTGTCAAGCTTGCATTTGTGCACAGCACGCATTGCAATCACTGCGAAGGTCAGACATGACGTGGCATTCGGACATCTTTTCTTCTGGGCATTGAAAGCGGTGGAGTCTTCACCGCAGGCCGTGTATATTAATGTGTATATATGTTGGATATACCAAGACGGCGAAGAACCATTCGCATGCAGATTCAAGCTGCAAGCTTGCACATGCTTCCAAAGCAGCTGCCAGAAAAGAGTGATTTGCCTGGGAGGCAAAAATTGCCGTGCAGACTGATGCAAAGCGGAGGATGCATGCGGTGCAGGGCACTATTTGCTCCAAGGCGTTTCTTCATGCAGGGAATATTGCTGTTTTGGCTTTTGGAATTTTTGACTAGTGCCATGTGTGCTTTCTGGCAAGGCGCAGCTAAAACTTGCACTTCGCCACATTGAAGAGGCGAGATGCTGCAAGTGGCAAATTGGATTGGAACCGGATAGTATTTTGACTGGATTGATAGGCCAATGCAGCCATCCGGCGAGGGGACAGGCTCCCCGAGGCCAGTGGGTGAGCATGAGCACCGAGCAGCCATGCATGGCACAGGTGCCGAGGTCAGACCCCAACAAGGCCGCATTTCCGAGCGACAGTTTGCTGCGTGTCATGTTTTGAGACCAGGTTAGCCCGCTGGTTGACGTTTGTGATAGGCTCGGTGCTCAGAACAGGGAAAGGCGCATCTGTACTGTCGGAGAAATGTGCAGTTTCATGTGCCGCGCTACCCGTCACGCTGTTTCGCACCGTCGCCTTTTTGTGCCGTTAGGGAGCACATGAGGCATAGCTTGCACATACAGACTCTGTGTTTCAGCCCACAGAGATCGCGCACACACCTAAAATGCGTGATTAATTAGTAGCATGGTTTGTCCTCGCTGTTGCACAGTGAGATGTACCCGCAAACCTGACATGAACATGAACTGACTGTTGGCTGAATACCGCATGCACATGCAAACTGGCTGACATCGGCTGCTGACCATATGACGTCGGCCCCGGTGCACGATGGCTATGTGGAGGATGAAGAAAGCTGCCTTCCGCATATGCCTTTCGATGCAGCTCATTCCCTGCTGCGATTGGGCTGGCATGAATCCTGGTATGCCTCATTGACCGCGGTGAGCGAGTTAGATGGTAGTACCGGCCAATATGAGGAGCGCCGCAAAGGGCACAAGAAGCTTGCTGAAGAGGCACGGGAAACTTGGAATGTTTTAGCCTTACCTTGGGCCAGCGGCCCCAGAGGTGGCCAGAGGGGGGCTATGGTCGTGGACAACGTTCGAATCCTGGCCCAAGCTGCCGCACAGCATTGCGCGGCGATGCGAGTGTACAAGGAGAAGGCAGGCAAAAGTGCCACTGAACTACAGCAGCCGGCACATGAGCCGTACAAGAGATTCGATGCAGCAAAGCGAACCCTGGGTGACATGCATGGGACTCTGGCGCATGCTTTGTTCGAGCGCATCGTGGAATTGCTGTGGGCAACCGGATGGCACGCTGCCAATACAGTGGGAGAGGCGGATGAATTGAATGAGGAAGAGGAAGAGGAAGCCGAGGAAGACGATGAGGGGGAAGATGATGAGCAGGAAGACGAAGATGAAGATGAAGACGAAGAAACGCCCTTTGGGGACGACTATCCAGGCTCATCAGACGATCCTGTGGAAAACATGCGAGACATACTGGATGCATTTCACAAGATGTTTCATGACGAGACGCCCTTCCGCGGTGTGAGATGCAGCCTTGTATCTGAGACAGAAGGTTCACCCTCTGTTCTCGAGACCATCTCCCGCGTGCCCGGCGCTTTTGGGGACCCTTGGATGCACTAAGTTGTCCAAATTCGAGACTCCTTCTTGGGCCACCTTGAAGCTTGGGTCCGAGTAAGGGCCTCTATTTTGACTCCCAGATCTGAAACGATTCAACGAGAGGGCAACATGTCTCAAAAGATCTGCAGTGCCTGCAGGAGCCTGGCTTAAATGCAGTACGACTGCTTCTTCCAGACTGGTCAGGTTGTACCGAAGCGCTGGACAGCACGGCTAGCGTTTTCTTGATGAAAGCTGAAGCAGAAGAACTGTCCATTGTTCTGGAATTGCCTGCAGTACCAGGCACCTTAGCTGAGTGGATCCGCAAGGCAGACATGATGCCATTCACGAACAGTTGCCCACATGATTTGTCCACAAGCAATTGCCTTTGGAAGGCAAACCTTACGAAGATTGGTTGCGTGGTATTGCACGCGCCGTGCAAGAAATGAAGTGTGCAACTTGACAGATCAGGTGATGCCAGAGCTTACTATGGCTTGCTTTGATCCGAAACAGCCTTGGACTCAGGTGAAGGGAGTGGCACTTCCTCGAGTTCAAGACTTGACAAGGGCAGCAGGGCTACTGAGTGCTCTTCGTCAGGGCGGGCTCACACAGGCGGATAAGCAAAAGTGTCGTATGCGTCATTCCGTGCGTGTCACCCGATGTGAATCCCTATCCTGCAAGTCACCGGCTTGTGTCTGAAAGGACAGATGCTCTTGCTTCCTGCAGCTGCCGGAGGGAAGGGTGGAAGAGTGCCAGGAGAAACTCTATCAGAGCAGCCAGCCTTGATCGGACATGGGCCAGGCTGTTTGGGAGCAACCTCCCCCCCTAACTCGGGTGCGAACACGTTCTTGAGCCGAGGTACCCTCGCTGAGTGTGATGCCGACCAGCTGCCCTTGTGGCTTGCAGATGGAAATGTGCTCCTGGAGACTGCAGCACATGTGCAGCTACCTGAAGCTTTGCAGGAATTTCTTTGCTTCTCCATTGCACCGGCAACCAACTGCCTAGCATTAAGGACAAGGTGACGCCACAGACAGTCCTGGATGCTGCCTCCAAGTTGTCAGAGGATCGACCCGCACACTTGGTATGTAGATGAGATGCCCGAGCATCTCAGTTGCGATTCACCCGCCTTTCAGGAGCATGAACACCTCGATTTGATTAGCACCTGGAGCTTGGCTCTGCCGGGCTGCTCGACTTAGACCAGAAATGCATCCGCCTAATCGCATCAACTTGCAGTATCCAGTGCAACCGTTTGTCCGTTTGTCAAGGCGCCTTGCCCAAGCTTGCGGCCGGAGCAAACGAATCTGAGCCACTCCATTGCAGGGCCTTCCAGGAAGATTCTCACTTCATTCTATCACATGTTGAGTTCGTTCAGCCTGCATTCAAGATCATTCAAGGCTGATACGAGAGTTCGGTCAGCGCTTGCTAGCGGCCATGGATGCCACTCGGCTTTGGCCATGCAGCCTTATCACGTTTAACATGCGTTTGGAGTTGCATCTTATTTGCGGCTTTCCTAGCTTGTTAGCCGCACCGTCCAATCGCTCTTGGGCACAGAAGTATGTGTGGCATTGGTTAAAACCTTGCCGAGGTTGCGAAGAGAGGATGGTTCTTCGAATCATGGAATGTGCAGAATGGAGAAAGTGCTGCCCAGCAATCCTTAAAGATTTGCCTCGAAAGGCAGGGGCAGTCAGCTTTCTTCCTCATAGAAGCTCATCAAGCACAATCGCCAATTCTCATTGACATGCGCAGGGGCTGGCTGAATTTGGGCGCAGAGGACCAAGTCATGTATCCTCACGGCAGCTGGCAACTGAGATGATCGAGACATACTGCCGCAGTTTATGCTGACATTAAGCGTGGTGTCACTTTGCAGCTTGCGATGTGATTAGCGCGCCCAAGTAGACCTGAGGCCATACCAAGAGCTTGGTGTACTTGCACGGATGCTTGGCTACAGAATTGGGTGAGTGCAGTTGCTGGCTTGCACTGCTGACAGTATCGCGCAGGATTTACGTGCAATGGCTACGACTATCTGAAGGAGCCCCACTATGTCTACCGGCTGAAGCCAGTCAAGAAGAAAAAAAAGGCAGGCTTCAGAAGTTGCCCTGAAAAGTTGCCAGCGAGCCGACCACCCTGTTCTTGTGTTTTCGCGACCCCAACCTGTTTTGGGTCCAACACCCAAGAGGCAAAAGACTTGCTTGGGGTTGGAAGCACTGGGCGCCCTGAAACATTGGGCCTGTGAGGCAAAGAAGGATGAAGAGGAGAGCGCTTGACGCCGCTGTCTGTGCCAGCCACCAAAACAAGAGCTGCAAGAGTACTTTTGATAGGAAGATGACGCAGACGAGTTCGAGCCCTTTCCTGGCTTGAAGGCTTTGCTTCCTTTTGGGACCCTATGATCCTTGTAGCCTTTCCGAGGTGGTATTTCCATCGGCTCCAAAGCGAGAAATCTCTTGCTACAAGGCTGTGGCCAAGCAGTTGTTCTTGTTGTGATGGAATCAGTGACTTCAGGGGGAGATCCTGCATGCTTGGTATGACTACATGACGGACTACGAGGCCGTAACTTGCGTGTTGCGATGCTCGTGTGCCAGCGCAAGCTATGCTTTGCTTTCCAGCATAGGGCGAAAGGGAGGACGAGCTGTCTATGGAAGATTTGGAGCAAACTACTGCACGGGTACATGCCTTGCTGGACGCCGAAGCAGCTGCCGTACCTCTGATGCAACAAGTGCTTCTCGGGTGGACACATGGATGCAGCTTCTAGCTTCTGGCTTACTGTTCACTTAGCTCCTGCCTAAACTCCTTTCCTTGCTTAAAGAACAGTCAAGTAGGTATGTGGGTCATGTTTAACCGATGGGACCGCAGTGCTGTGGCAAGTGCCGAGTTGATCAGCCCTTGATGCACTAAAACCTCAAGCGCAAGCTATGCTCAAATGCAAGCAAAACATGCTGAGTTCTGAGATTTGCCATCTGACTCAATCAATCGGCATTGTCACACGGCGTCACGCAGAGCAGAATGTGTCGTCATGGGGCCAGGCGTGCCATCATGCGTCGTCACGCGGCGTCAGAGTCCTCACATGAGCAGCGCCATCGCGAAATGGGCCCTCCTAAGGAGGCCTCGCGAAAGCCACAACGCAGGGCGCGAAAGCCCGGGAAGCTTGCGGCGAAAGTGGTTGAAGAAGAGCCCGATGCGAAAGCGTTGTGAAAGTGCATGTTTGCAGTGTTTGTGTAAATTAGCAGATTTTGTCTCCCATTTCGGGCTGGGCTGGCGAGGGCTGACGCTGTCCGTTCAAGTCTCTTTTGAGCTCAGCCGAAGTCCGAAATGCAGCAAATTCCGCTGAAGTCCACAAGCTGCGCGAAAGCTTCAATTGTCCACCGAAAGGATTCCCGCATCCTGTTTGCTTCGCTCCTTTGCAAGTACCTCCGGAGGAAAAAGGAAAGAGCCTCACAACCGCTTCTATGTAGATGGCCTGGTCAAGCAAACCCACCGCGAAAGCGATCATTCAAAAACGCATTTAGTAAATAAAGGGTTTATGTAACCGTTTTGTGGCATTGCTCTCATGGTGCCGTGCATCGTTTCTCGACGCCTTTCATGCCGTCATGCCTCCTGTGTTGTTTTCCGTTTGTCGTCACACGTTGTTATGCGTGTGCACTCGAATATTTGCCTGTCCTCCACTGCCCTCACAGCCGAAGTTGATAGCTTGCTGCTCGACAGCTGCTGCTGGTTTGATGGTTTTCGGCTGCGTTGAAGCCTGCTTGTTGCACTTCTTGCCACCTCGCAGTATTGCCATTCTCTTGGCAGCCCGCGTTGCCTGAATGCTTGCTTTCGATCTCAATTTTGTGAGACCTGATGAGTTGCAAAGGTATGTAAGGTATGATCAGGACGCGTCCTTGACATGACCACGTTGAGCTAACTTGGCGGCATGTCGTCAGCAAAGGTTGGTGCAGAGAATGTATTTCTCGGAGGAGCCTCCCAAGGATGCGGCACAGCCTTGCACATCGCCTTGACATATCCTGGCCAATTGGGTGGCGTCATTGGTAGCTCGCCATATGCACATCAAGGGGCTTACGCTGTGCTGAGCAATGTATGTGTTGCCAGCTGTGATTCCCAACTGAGGCACGATGGGTCATTTGCTATCATGCACTCCGGTCAACAAAGATTGGGTTGCCAAGAAGATTCCGATCTTTGTGCAGCTTGCCTTTACTGACCGAGACGGCCATCAAGCAACGTCTGTCTTGAAATGCTGTTTGATTTGGACACGTTGCCAGCTTGAATCGGGGCGAGTACAATGTACTCGCAAGGGAGACAATATGGCCAGCCGTCTCACATTGTACAGTTACTTACAACTGAGATTCTGACTTCCACATGCAATGCATGTTGCCAGGTACAACGGTCTGGCTGATACGATGATGCTTTGGGAGGAGTGGGTGAAGGCTCAAAGCAACCAGTGTCTTTTCCCTCCATGCGTTCAGCGCTTGGTGCAGGCCACTTATCGCCGGCTCGAAGACGCTGGAGCTGACATTCGAATCGTGCTCTGGAGCCGAATAATCGCCGGCAGTGCATTTGAGACTAACAATGCATCAAGACTTACCAGCCAACAGAGAAGTCATGATGACTATGGACAGCAACCGGTACAATGCCCAGAACTATTCTGGTTCCAGAAATTATTCTCTTCAGGAAATGCTGCACGCCCCAAAGAAACAGCAGCACGCCCATGGACTGAGAGTTGCCTATTGAACTGCTTCTTTTTCAGAGACCCCGCTGTAGTGGAGAATGTTTTAATGCAGCCATGTGGTTCTTCTCGTACTTTTTGCTAGCGCTGACCCCAAGCCTTCGCTTAGGAGCCGTGTTGTGAGCTAGGTCGGTCTTTGAACAATGGCACGCGTGTTTGCAATGGACATCATGAAGTGGCTGTCTTTGTATGGCTGGGGTCATGATGCTGGGATCGTCGCTCAATGTGATGTGTCTTTTACCTTGTTGCTCACACGGAGTTTCAGGGTTGGAGAGAAGCGCGCTTGTCACCAAGCAGGGTGAAGAAGGATTGCGCGAAGCTTTGCGACGGGGAGCTCCACCTGGAAGCTGGGTTTGCCGTGCTAGGCTGCTGGGTGGATAGGCGGGGACGCCTTCTTTGCGCGAAGCGCAGCGGTTCTGTTGTTTGGCTGTCCAGCAGTGCAATATTTATGCACGTGTGAAGGTCACGTGCATCTCAAATGGCATCAAGACAACGCCGTCTCGCTGACAGCCTTGGCTAGCCTGCTAGCTGGGCGCTGGTTTGCCGAAATAGCGGCGGCTCGATGTGACGCGCTGCGCGATATGCAGCGCAAGACGTTTTCTATGGGTGACAGCGCCCTTTGTAGTGGAGTAGTTGGCGAGGCGCGACGCTTTGGAGGTTGTTCTTTTCGTATCTGCCCGCGGCGCCAGCTAGGTAGCCTCTGGGCAGAGCGCGGCACAAAGGCGGAACGGACAACGAGCTTTGCTGTTTGATTGCTATCCCTCTGATGCTCTGTTGGGAGTGAAGTTGGCATGACGCGACCAGACCCCTGAACATCTACAAAACTAGGGGGAACTATGGAAATATTATTCGAAGGCTGCGCGAACTTAGGTAGACGTACAGAACCTGAAGCCGCATCAAACTGATCAGTTGCACCTCGTGCGCGTTGCGTCGCGGAGGCGCAGCTCCCTCTTTGTACATGCGTACGTCAGCGGACATTTGCTGCTCAAATTAACGCCGCCGTTTTTTGTCATGCATTTTACCGTTGCGCTCTCAACTACGCGCAGTATGCAATATTGCACGCCGGCAACGACTGCGGGTTGCCAGCGCAAACATTTCATTCTTGTATCCTGCCTACGGCTGAACAAGCTGTTTTAGCTTCAGCAGCCGTCCAACTTGAAAGTGTACGCTGGACATTTTGTATCATCCCTGGCATGCAACGAGGTTCTCCTGTTCTTGCATCTGGCCTTTCGCTAAACAAGCCTGCTGCTTTCAGCATCCAAGACATCTCTTCCGTGCCAGCAAAATGTTTCCATTCTTACACGCAGCCTTTAGTCTCGCAAACGCTTGAACTTGAGACTGCGCGTATTTGACCTGATCTGGCCTGGCCGCTCACAGGCACTCAAACCCACACTAGCCCACCGCAGGCGCCTGGCGCCTTGAAGTCCCAAAGTGTGCTTCGTGTGCGACACTTGCACTGAGAAGTTGCAATTTTCAAGCTGTAGTTGCCACAGAGTACTTTGCGTGCCGACACTTGTGTTTGAAAGTTGCAATTCAAGCTGGAGCTGCGAACATTATCTAAGCGCGCAGCACCTGTGCCGAAAGTTGCTTTTGCATGCAACTGTGTAATCTGGTAAGCCGATGAAAAACAACAAGCAATGCCCTTTGCTCAGTGACCGCCTTTGGGCACTTGAGTTTTGATCGGAAATCAGTTCTTGAAGCTTAAGTGAGGCGGAAAAGGCCAAGGCTGGAAATACGAGATCAGGCAATCACGTAGCAATGGCATGGTTACTAAAAGGAATGAACGAAATAGTGGGGATCCTAAGCAAAGTGTTTCCATTAGCCCGGTAGCCGCGACTCATATGCATATCTGGCAATGCATGTTGCATCATCACAAGGCCCTGGATGAGGGCGTTGACCACGGCGAGAACGAGGATTCTTGGATGCGGCACTTCCTGACTGAAATGATGAAGCCGGAGCTGATCTAAGTGTTTTGCAGGAGTACTTGACGTGAAATTAGTTTCAGAGGGTCTCGTCACGATTGGCCGTCAGTTGCAGACACAATGTGAGGCCAAGAAGAAACACTGACTTGTGAGCAGATTTGTACATAGTGCTGACGCCTACAGCGTGAAGCTAATGCTGAAGGGAAATAAGCTGAATCGAGCAGATATGTAACAGCCGAATTGCAGTTGCCCATTGGTGCTTGGTGCGAGTGTTAGAAACCATAGCTAAGGCTGCACTATATCGGCACCGAGATTCTTAAAGTTAGAGATCGGCAAGAGCGGTGCACAGCTTGGGCTTTGATGTTGATTTGTGCTGGATGCCGTCATGCTTTGTGGTAGTAAGGCTGAGCGTTCTGCAGGCACTTGTTGACCAGGACGGCCATTCACACGCTGTCATGACCTGACTGTGGTCATGGGCTGGGCAGGAGATCAATCGCTTTCTAACAGACGACACACCTGCCCAGCGCCAAGGTCATGTGACATGCAGCAGATCTGGAAATTGCTTGAAGCTCAGGTGCCGGCTCAGTTGCTCGCACCTCATGCGCTGCGGCTGCACCCTCAACTGTTTCCCAGCCAAGCAGCCGCAAGCCAAGCGTTGTGCAGGAGCCGCAATGGTGCCGTGGCATCCATCCTTAGCGTCAACCGCAATGAGGCAAGCCGCTTGGATCATGGTATTGTTCCGTGTTCACAAGTCTGAAGTACTGAGGACCATCATAATCCCTCAAACAAGTTTTATTTGTTGTGGTACGGAGCGCCAGGCCCGTGTATTGTCCTCCAAAGCCAGAGCTCCATACATGGTCATGATGGAGGCAGGACTGTCGACATGAGTCCGGAGGTAAACTTGACGTTTCGGTAGAGAGGCCAAGAGCCCCAAGCGATCCAAACAGACTAGTGCGACTGGAACAGCACCTGCAGCTGAAAGGTAGAGGAGAAGCCCATGCAGACGGACAGACCTACCGGACGGGGGCGGGGCACCCAGTTCGGCTGATTCCATTGTTTCCACACTTCAAGCTGAGCACTCGAAGGACTTGTCCCATGACTTGATGGCGATTCCATGTGCAAACAAGCTGCTTTAGTGTTAACAAGCCTGTGCAAACTAGAGCTGATGCCTCAGAGCGACTTGCAAGCTTCAGGATTCTCGGACGACTATGTGCGAGCCGAAAGTCGCAGGGTGCTCGAGATTCCATGCACGAGCGTTCTGGATTCTTGAACTGTTTGTTTGTTTGTTGGTTGGTTGGTTGGTTGGTTTGTTTGTTGTCTTTAATGTGTTTGGCAAGACATGGGATTCTTGTCAGCCGGTTGTTCAGACATCGACGTGCTTTTCCCAAGAGCAGCCAGCCACGGACATTCTTCTGGCTCCAATGACTCGAGGCCGGTGCAGGCCACACACCACTTTGCTGCAGGCTCCATGTTTGATGCCATTTCTGTGGTCATTCAGTTGGCATGTTCCAACTGCTCGGCCAGTTCCTCCGAAGTTCTGGCCACCAGAAGACTCGCCACCTGCTTCTGCTCGGAACATGAAGCGCGACACTGTGCTTGGGAGTGAGCTGAGTTGATGAAAAAGTGTGCGTTTCTCTCTTGCAGGGATCCGCGGCCAAAGGGCGCCTTCCACGACGAGACGTGGACCGAGGCCGTCGACGAGCCGTCGTAGATGATGGCCTCGCGCTTGGGCCGCATGAGAAGTCCTTGTGGCAGGTAGTTTGCCGTGTCCGGGCACGGAGTGAGTTTGGGAGACGGCCGCAACTTGGCAAATGGAACTGTAAAGAACAGGTGCAGCTGAGAGATGCTCACCCTAGGAACTGGAGCATGATCCCAATGATTGTGAAGAGCAACGCTGATGCCTGATACTCGGTTCGGTTGATGTTGTTTCAGCTTTCAGAGGTTTGCAGCAAACCAATTGTGCTACGATTCGCCGCGGTGCTCGGAGCTCGAGGACGTCAGGCAAGAGGAACTCGCCTACCGCCTGCTGAAGTGGTTCGAGAGGGTCTTCAAAAGGCGATGTTTTCCCCGTAGCCGTTCATTCAACAGAATCCAAAGACAGGTGTAGGGCTTCTGCTCTAGGATGCGAAGTTTCACACCACGCGGGTAGAGACTTGTGGCAATGCTGCACGTCCTGGCAACATATTAGATGTTGCATATGTTTGCCTAGAGGTATGATATTATATGCTGTCATAATTCACGCGTGCCTGTGAGTCATGGCCGTGAAGCTTTTAACAGTGCTTTCCTGCAAGGCACAACCCCAAGTTGTGGCTTCAGCCATTCCTCATCATCGCAACCACACACGATGGCGGTGTGCTGGAGGCAGGGCCCCTCCAAGGTCAGCCACGTGTGGGCGTTTCTCTGGCCACAGTGTCAGTGACACTGTGCTTGACCAAGGTTGTAACCAATGCAATTAGCATCAGTGACTTGAAGAAGTCCTATGGCTCGAAATGGGAGTCCCTTAAAAGGCGGGGTCTTGCGCTTGCGGCGTTTGGCGCAAGCTACATTGCCGGCTGTTTCTTGAGGTACTTTGAAGAGTCCTTCACGGCTGGGTCTCTACTTGCGTGAGTTTGAGAGCTTGGGTGCCATTGTTGCCAAGCAAACCACACCAAATCTGGCAGTGTAAACGTGAACACCTACGAAGTTCTCCGAGGGGGATGATCGGCCCCATGGCTTCGCTGGAGAGAAGCACTATCCTTAAACACTCACTGCGAGGTTGCTTGATTTTGGTGCGAAGGAACAAGCATATTTCCCCTTCTGAGGTCAGTCTCCTTCAGGACAGCAACCATGAATTTCATTTACTCCATGGCCGCGTGCCCATGCAAGTTTCATCAGCTCAAGTGAGGTTGTATAAACAAGTTGATTTAAGTTAAGGGGTCAAAAAGCGATGGCGATCATGGGAATTGGCCTTGTCAGCTGGGACCAGCACAGCTTGTTGGGTAGCAAACATCAGACTTTGTAGCTGAACGAAAACGATAGCAACCCGATAAACAAACGATTACGGTTTGCACATAAATTGACTTTTGCTCGCCTTTCCTCACATCCACACGTTTTGCGAGTGCAACGGCTGAACAGCTGCGAGGTTTGAGATGGAGCTGCCAAAACATACATCGTAAACTGCACTGGTACGGAAAAGTTGCAGTTTCCGAGCCAAAGTTCTTGTCCTGAAAAGTTGCAATCTTCAAGCTGCGGAAGTGCACTTCGTGTAATTTCAACACTGACTTGTACTGAACAGTTGCAATTTTTGATCTGGAGCTGCCAAAGCGTACTTTGTGTGCCACACTGGTACTGAAAAGTTGCGATTCTCGAGCTAGAAAAGTTGCGGATTTCGAGCTGGATCTGCTGCCAAAGTGGTGTTCTACACTTGTACTGAAAGGTCGCGATTTCGAGGTTGAAAGCACAGAAAGCGCAAAACGCAGCGAAGCGATAAGGAGTTTTAAGCATGACAACCCAAGAAAGGATCTCTAAAAACAACGAGGTGTTTATGCAACCGCTAGTTAAGGGACGTTGATGACAGCGAGATCACAACGATTTGGAGGGAGGCCGTGCAAGGACAGACACATGCTCTTGTTTTGTGTGTGTGTGTGTGTTCGCGTGTTGGAATTGCTAGATGCTTTGTTGGCCACACCAGATACTCAAAATGCACATGTTTAGGTACTCAGTGGTGTGCTACGTGCTGGCAATCCGAGATCGGCACAACGGCTGACAGCTTAGGCTTTTTGGGTGAAGGACTGAGGACATACTGTATCACACTTCGGATACTTTGAGGCAACATCATGCTGAATGACGAGGGCCATGTGCTTGTCTCAGTTTCCACCCTTGACTTGTGCCACTAATCGTCGTGGTGGGTTGTTTCATGTTTAGGATTGTGATTCTATGGATATGAAGAGGATCATAATTACTGATGACTGGACCAAAGCAATCACATACAACAAAGGGAATTCGCGTAGCTGAGTAAATTGGGCTCATTGTGCTGCAGGTGCTGCATGTGGACTTTGGCTTCATGCTGTGTGGCGCTCCGGGCGGCAAGGCCTTCCATTTGACTCGAATGAATTTGATCTCAAGTTGTCAGTTGAATCCAGGCTGAACACGTGTGTTGATTTACTGCCTGGATTGAACATAATAGTTGCAGTGCAAAATGCTGTGAATTTGACTTGTTGGCCTTGCACGCCTGGGTGGGGCTTCAAGCCTGAGGGCAGCCTGCTTGCCATGCCCGGAGGCAATGCAACATATTGGCGGCTTTGAGCACTCTGCCGGCTTCAAGCTCACCAATGAGTCAGCCTATCCTGTTTCGACTTCAAAGCACGACTACCAAGACATGCTGGGAGCGACACAACTTCTTGTAAGAGTTTGTTGATGGAAATGCCTGACATCATGCCGTAGGCTTGTGGAGGTGCTCGGGCCGATTGATGGAAATGAGTTCCAGGCCGCATTGTGAACAAGCCGAGTAATTGAAAACTCACAACTCGAGGTCTTCCGCTCAGCCATTCTTGACGGAATGCGAGCAGTGCGCTCGCATGCTCAGGACAGGTGGAGTGGTGCCACAAGCTTGTGTGTTGAGCAAACATTCCAATAGGTTGGTTTGCAACGCCTTGTGGCCAGGAGCTTTTAGCCTTAGTTCAGGTCAGCATGCTGCTGGCTCAGTCTTTCTGCGGAGATGGACATACACATGTCTACCTAAGCCATTGTACAACTCAGGCTGGGCTCCGAAAACAGCCAAATGAACTGCTTCTGCCACCCGCGCGGCTATCCCGAGGCCAGTGCAAACTTCAAAGTGACTAATGCAGAGAGCATGGCCGTCAGGCGGTGCTGGAGGACATTTGCGACCGCCTAGGGTTGCTCCGGCCTTGAGGGGTGTTAATCCCAAGCTGTGCACGCTGTGTGCATTTTCAGTGCTGCTGGTCCACCTTGATCTTGAACGCTTGCAGACATGCATTTATGGACAGACATCAGTGGCTTCTGGAAGGGTTCCGCGCAGTTATGACAATCATCATAGCTTCCACCATCTTACCAATCTGGCACGACTATTTGAACAGTTGACACTACAGTGAAAGTGTGTGATGTGCCATTGCGAGGCCAGGCGGAGTGAGAAATGGCGGTGACCGGAAGATCTCCGACGAGGATACACATCGCAGGTTGAATAATTTGACTGAAAGACTCGTGATTTATTGCTGAATGCCAGTCCGTGTTCCAAGGACACCTGCCATTTGTTGCCCACGCCTGATGCTGTGGCTGTTGTTGAAGCGCCAGTTTTGGCTTTCAACGTTTACACGCGTTTCATCTTAGCGTTCTCCCGCTCCTCCTGTAAGCGAGAGACATCCTGACCTTTTCTTGGTCCAAAGCTCTGTTCGGGAGGAGTTTAGACAATCTGTGAACAGGTGGCGGCCTCAAGTCTTGATGCAGGCAATCATTATTATCCAAGGAGCAGTTGTGGTCCAGCCATGAAGTTGACTTTGCACGGTTGCTGTTCAACGGGTTGCTACCGTACCAGCCCCGAGGATGATAGATGACTCAATCGATCACTGGCGCTCCAGATTGTGCTCTCAATTTTTGGTTCGCAGCCAGAAGATGCGTGTCTTCGCCTGGCCAGGTACGACACGTACCAGTACCACTTTGTTGGTGTTCATTGAGACAGTGAATGGTTGCTGAGACTTGCTGCTGTGCATGTGTGCCCATGGCTGTTGCCAAAGGCCGCAAGGTCAGCGCGGGTTCCAAATTGACTTGTTGTATGTCTTCTCGATTGCATAGTGTGACAGTGCGATTGATGAAGTGTAAGGGTCTTTTCCTTTAGAACCCGCTCAATAGCCTATTGCTTTGGGATGCCAAAGGGCATGAGATGGCATGTGGCGTGGGAATATCGAGATGTTCCGATCGCCTTGGGCTTGGCGCCCCAAGTGCATGTTCGCGTGACATGGCGCATGTCTGAATTGGGGCATGCCAATGATCCGATTGCTTTTCGCTATATATACAGAGCAAAAACGGAAAAGGTATAGAGTGTATCACTTTGGTTGATGGCAAGTCTTCATGCTTGATATGGCGCGTCTGCAGATGGCTCTCAGCAACAGTGCCAAGCAGATGAGCATCATCACACAGAATTGCGCTGCGTGTGAAAAATAGGCTGAGCTGCGCCTAAGATTGGCAGGCAAGCCCAATCCCACCCCCCGAGCGTGCAAGATGGCCGACATCTTAGTGCAAAGCCACAGCTTCAACTCCAGTCACTCAGTCAGGCAAGGCGGCAAGGCCAAGCGCTATGAACCGCCATGGCAGTGCCCCCGGTGGGCATCGGTGTCCAAGCGCCCGGAGTTCCGTGGAGCGCCCTTCCCCTGAATTTGGCAGGCCAGGCCCAGGCTGCCCAGGCTGCCCAGGCTGCCCAGGCTGCCCAGGCTGATGGTCAAGTGGCTCATGGCTCGGCGAGTGCCGGCAACTTTGGAATGGTCTTTGGCTTTATGCCGAACGTTGGCCACTTTGGAGCCATGCAGTCCATGATCATCCCACCTGCCATGACACTCCCGCAACTCGGTCTAAATGCTCCAGCGGCTTCAGTGGGTCTCACTGGTCCAAGTGGTCTGGCATCCAGTCAGGCAGGCCGCTTTGCCTTAGAGATCTCACAAACCGAGCATGCGATTGCTCGGTCAACCCCCGCTGTCAAAGCTCCTCCAGGCCGAGCTGGCGTTGTCCAGGCTGCGCCCACGGTGAGCCGGGCATCCACTGCGGAGAGTTCTCAAGTTTCGGGCTCCTTGAACAGGTCCCAAACTGTCGGGTCACTCTTGTCTGCCTATGATGATGAGGCTGAAAGCCAAGATGAGATGGAGCCCGAAGAGCCTCAAAAACCAGCGGAGCGCCTGGAGAAGCCAACGCTGGCATCGAGAAGCTGGCAGAATTGGGAGGATATGCTGGATGCGCGACGGCGCCACGGGATTGTTATCGGGAAGCAGCCTGATGATCTTATTATGGCTTGGCCCAGGGATGCATCTGCATATCCGCCCGGACATCCACCAGCGGTTCCTCCTGGCTGCTGCAGTGAACAATGCAGTTGCATGGATGGCACAAAGAGGCACAGGACATGTTTCGCAAATTCACTCTTCACCTTTAGCGTGGCCAGCCAGTTGTAGGCCAGAGCAGTGGGAGACAAAGAAGCCCTGGCTGGATGATGAGTCGGAAGAGGCATAGTTCACCTGACGCATTTAGGTTACAAGAGTTTGTGCCGCCAGAGGCCAAAACTCGCGCTCAGCTTGCCCAGCAGAGCGTGGAGGCAAGAGACATGTCGACGCCACACGTGCTGATGCATTTCCTCGATACGCCGGCAGGCCCTGAGCACCCAGTCCTTTTGCACACGTCGAGGGCGCATGTCCAAGTCTTCATCTCAGTGCACTTTTGGACAGCGACTTCACACACAATGCCTTACGGTCTTCTACATCAAGTTTCACACATCACGAAAGCTAGCTGGCTAGCTGGTCCCTCTTGTTTTAGCAAGTACTGGGGCCAGTGACTCCCCGCTCTTCGCCCCGCTCTTCTTTTTGCTCTTCTCATTGGCTCCGCTCTTCTCTCCTCGCGACCGCCAGTCTTCGCTCCCCTCCCTCTTCTTTCCGCCCTTCGCTCCACCCAGCTTTCCGCTCGCTCCGCTATCCCGGCGATCCCCGGCGATCCCCGGCGATCCCCGGCGATCCCCGGCGATCCCGGCTCTTAAAGCATCTTAAAACTTATTCGCTCTGCGTTGACTCCGCATGTTTTGAGCAATGTTCCTGCGTTTCGCCCGGAGCAAGGAACCACCTAGGACGCAGGGTGTTCGATTTCTTCTTGTGAGGTTCCACTCCTGTCAACCCCTAGAGTCAGCCGAAACTGTGCGTCGACCTTGCCTGAATGCTAGCTTTCATTTCCCTCCCCTTCAAAGTCCAGTTGGCGTGACATTGCCTCGAGGCAGCACTTCTTGGAAGCTCGAGAAGCCAGTTCTCCGCTGTCAGAGGCGCATTTGCCTCTTTTTTTTAAACGACGTGTAACTTGCCGCACATCTGGAGGCTCGATCTGGGCTGCACGAGTTGGGGAAAGCCCTGGCAGAAGCGTTGCGAGATGCCATTGCGGCCGTGTCGTCCAAGACCCTTTCTGAGGGGCTAGAGACTTTGAGAAAGCAGTGGCTGCAGTTGGATGCATCTGGGCCTCAGGCTCCCAATTCCTGTGAGATCACTGCTGCTGGCAGGAGGGCTAGGCTTGGACATGGCATCATGGCCTCAGTGTGCATTTGTTGTTGCAGGTGCAGACTACGCACCTCTGCGGATTCGAGCTTCGTCGGAGGCGGGTGTTGCTGATTTGGCTGTGCTGTGGAATAACTGCTTTGTGGACTCAGTCCGCAAAGGCCGTGCGGATACGCTTTGATCCGGCAGAGACCCAAGCGTCGGCACCTTCCGAGTCCATTTGCACTTGGGAGTCGTCCGAAAGGTCCTTGATTCAGGTATTACCTGTATGAAGGGGAAGACCTTTTTGTTTCAGTTGCCCTCCGCGAAAGGTTCGCGATGGAGGTCGTGAAAATGTGCTTTTCTCGCGAAAGCTTGTGTCAGGGTGGTTTGCTAAAGGAAGCCGGAATGACGAACCATGTGTATTTGTCGGCAGTGCACACAGACTAACGTTGGTCGGAGGAAAGTGCGCCTGGAGGATTGCCGAAAGAATACGTTGCGGCAAAAGCAAATCTCACCAGAAAGCAATTTGTGGGAGGGTTGCAGCCTTCGGGTCCAGAGCGCAACTTTCTAGCCGGATATTTGGAAATGTTTGGCGTCGAAAGTCCCGCGAAAGTCGATGGGCCTCCCTTCCACTTTCCGGACATGGGTGGCCAATGCCCTCCTGTGCCGCGCGCGCGCGCTGGAGCTGCGGAATCGTAAGCGCAGTTCGCGCGCTACTAGTACTTTGGAAGGGAAAGTTGCGACTTTCCACAGGGGGCTGCGGAAGTTTACTTCGACTGCTACTTGCGGACTGAAAGGTGGCAACTTTCGAGCCGGGGCTGCGGAAGTGTACTGCGTGTACTGCTTGTGTGATGCATGTTGCGAAAGTAGCCTCGTGACACAGGTCGCGACAGTTGTTTTTGTCTCCGGGAACAAGGAACTTCAGACAGCCGCCACTTGACTTTGACTCAGATTGGCACGCGGGCCACTGCCGGGCTGGCTGCAGGGGTGCCTTGGATTCGGGTTTTCTGAAGCGTCATGTTGATCGTGCCGCGTCCCTTGGAGAAGGCGCCCCTACAGCTTCAGCTTGTCCTTCCAGAGGGTGAGGTGCTGCAACTTGGCAACTTGGCAGTGGACGGTGTCTATGGAGCTCGCCAGGTTACCTTGGATGTTTGCAGAGTCCACGACGCAGCTGACCTCAAGAATCTGTGCCGCAGCCTCAGCGATTCGTCGGCAGTCTCCGCGCAGGGATGCGACGATTGGTTTTGCGATCCAAGCGTCAAACGGCAGCAAAGACATGTAGCCCAGGCCAAGCCATTGAAGGTGCTTTGGGCAGGCGCTTGCGCAACATGTAGCCCCGCAAAAGGACCGGCCCAGGTAATACTCCTCAATTGTTTCTCTGTAGGCTAAGATCGCTGTCGCTGCATTCCGTGCGCGACTCTCTCACGGAGGGTTTTTCGGAGGCGGGGTGAGTCACAGCGCAGCGTGTGGACCCCCAAGCGGTTGAGGGGCCCTGACAAGGTGTGGGATTTCCAACGTGGCACCTTGCGCGAGGCACGGTCTTTCTTCTCCAGACAGCTAAATTCAATAGGAATTCTGACTTCGAGCAGAGAAGGGGATGCAACACGACATTTCAGCCTGGCTGGTTGTGCTTTTCGCGGGTGCTGCCAGCCGGTGACCTGGAAGTACAGTGGGGTGTGTTGCTGGCTGCTGTTGCAGGCTGCTGGCTTCCGTTGCAGGCTGCTGGCTGTTGCGTTGCTGGGTGCTGTTGTGTTGCTGCTGCGGGGGTGCAGGTACAGGCTTCCGGGTTTTGATGGCGCGAGTTTGACAGGATGCTGTTGCAGATTGTGTTGCAGGGCGCTGCTGCCGGGCTCTGGCGGAGAGTGTGACTGAGAGTTGCGCAGGGTGCTGTAGCAAGGTGCTGCTGAAAGGTGCTGGAGCAGGGTGTTGCAGGGTGCTCGATAGTGTGATCCCTAATTCACGCAGGGCGCTGGTAGAGAGTGCGACTAGGAGCTTTGTTTGGTGCAGTTCCAGGGTTCTGTGATGGGGTGCTGTTCGGTGTGTGACCAAGAAGTGCGCAGCAGGGCATGTTGCTACTGCAGCGAAAGATGCGCTCTCGGCATGTTTCTGTGTGTCTTGTGCTTATTTGGGATTCGGTGTTGTCAAGCGCCTACATTTTGACAGCCAGCTACCTTTGTTGTTATTCAACCAATGCTGGTGCAAATGAGATATGTTGACTAGCGTATTGATGCAAGCGCCGCGCAGGCGGTTTCCTTCCCTCACATGCTCAGCGTGCTCGAGAAGCTGAGGAGGAGCGGCCGTCGAGCTGAACTTGTGGCAGGTGTGCCAAGCCTTCAGCGCTTCAGGATGGCCAGTTCTGCTGCCGTCGCGCAACTGGACGTGCCCATTCCACCCAAAGCGGCGGCTCCGGCCGGGTGCTAAGTCGCTAAGTGGTCAATGCCGCCTCGATATTTTGTTTCCCTGCATGGTGTTTGGAAGGGAGGCCCCAGGGTTATCCACAACAATTTCTCAGATCCCCCATGAATTTGCCGAACGTGCCGTTCGCGCTGCCCAGGCAACACAGTGGCTGCCAGGCGCATGCAGCAACGCATTTGATGCAACTCGTAGAAGCCATGTATGTGATATTATCACACTTAGTCATTGCCAAAGGTTGGCATTGCGTGGTGAGCGTGTGACAGTTGGCAATTTTGAGAAAAGCTCCAAACCCCAGTCGCCAAGCTTTGTGGGCAGTTGTTGGACCTGTCCAGTTTTCGCTCGCAGCACAGGTTTTCCTACGATTGGTTTTGGCAGCTTGCCTGGGGCTGTGTCGCAACCTGCTGCGACCTCAATTGGTTGGCTGTAGGCAAATGAATCTGTCAGTCCAAGTAGGTGTATCACAACCTCAGGAGACACCCTTCGGTTTTCCTGCTGGCTTTCCGCCTGTGCCCCCAGACACAATCCCTTGATTTGTGAAATGTGTCAAGCAAACGCTCGTAAGGCCAGGCTTTCCTCCAGGATTTCCGCATGGAGCACAGATGTTGCTCACGCGGGTTTTATGGGCAAAGGCTCTGCATATTTTTAGCACGGCGCCAAAGCGCCAATGCGCCAACGCGCCAAAGCGCCAAAGCGAGGCCCGGATTCTTGGCGTTTCCAGGGCTTCCAGAAGGCGCGTGAGCCGCCAGACATGGAAGTCAGGATGACACATGTTCCCGTCGAGGCCTACATGCTTGTGGTGCCGCTTTGACCAGCGCGAGGCACGGGCATTCCAAATCAGCGAGCGTTCCACCGGAGGAGGAAAGTATCTATCTGAAAGTTTGTGGTGTTTGCCGCTCAGGCCACCCCCAGTCTTCAAAGGTCCGCCTCCGCCCCCACCAGAGCTGGCTCCTCAGAGCCCCCGAACACAAAATAGTCATCGCACATTATCCCCCTCCGTACGCGACACATAAAGTCATGTGGTTGGCACAAGTTTTCGTTTGGATAAACAGTTGTTGTCGACATATTGCTCAAGCTTGGCACAGGCCCTTTGCAACTTGTCCAATTTGGCGAGGCGTTGATCACTACTTCATCTCGTACATGTGCCTGCTCATGCCTGCTAATCTTGGCACCCTCATTTAAGGCTAAGGTTTGCCTTCACCTCTCGCCTGAGTAGCGTTCTTTCTCAGATGATGAGAACTCCCAAAAGGTCCGCGAAGGCATCTGTGTGATACATTGTGTGCTGCGAAGCCCCGCGAAGCCAGTTCGCGCAGCCCACTAACATTGACACAGGCCACTTCGTGGCTTTAGTATGTGTTTTCATGGTGGTAGCATGCCAAAGGTAGATGAATGAGAAAGCTACAGGGAAGATTACAGTCAGACTACTGCAAGATTATGGGAAGACGACAGGAAGATGACTGGAAGAGCACTGTGCGTTTCAGATCCGGTTCGTCTAGAAACGATGGGCCGTTTCGCGAAGCCTCTGCGAAGCCTGCGAGACTCCGCGAAGCCACCGCGGTCCAACTTCCGTGCTCTGGCTCTGGGTCTCAAAGCCTTTCATCGCCCCCTTTCGTGTAGACTCAACTTGACTAACTGAATGTACAAACATAAGGTATGTTTGTGGAACAAACGTCCGCGAAGCCCGACGAAGCCACTGCGCAAAGCCACTGTCCTGCGGCGAAGCCTCGCAAAGCCAACCCTTCCAAGAGTTCTGGCCCCGCGAAGCCCCCGGCGTAGCCTCCCCAGCAGCGCATGAGCCCTGAATCTCTAAAAAACAATGCGCACCTGATTTTCCAGCAATTTGGGCGGCCTTTTTTCTGCTGCACGTGAGGGGCGGGGAGTCAGCCACCTCAACGTTCAAGTCAAATGACTGAGCCAACCTCCAAGCATCTCAAAATGCACAATCAGTTTGAGAAGCGTCAATGAATGATGGAAAACCACCTTTAGATGATAGATGGATAGACGCTGAGGGGGGGGGAAGAAGCTGCACCCAATTTTGTTTTGCAAGTTCTGAGTCTATTCGGCTTTCTAGCTGTCTGCGCTTGTACCTGCCCTGGGCGATTTTATGATGCTAGTGATGCTGGTTGGTACTGCTGGGGGTATTTGGGGGTCCTGTTTGCCATGCTGCCGGTGCTGGCGCTTAGGCAGGTCTCACTTCCAAATCCTCCGCGAAAGTGTTTGCATGGGCTGTCGCTTAAAGCTTTGGTTGCGGGAAGACAAGATCCACTTGGGTCGATTTGCTTTGATCGCACATGATCTTCGCCCCCATTGTTCAACTTAGCCTGGCAAAGCCACACAATGTACAAACGGTAGGTGCTTGTATCTTGTTTTTGGAAATGGTGGTCAGCACCTCCATTGCATGGTTTGCATAGGTCTGCTCCGTCTAGGGATTCGCACTGAGAGCTGAGGCCCAGGTCTGTGAAAGCTCAGGCCAAGGCCACGGCCTTTGGAAGTAGCGCACAGAGAGCGCGCAGAGAAAGTGAGAACATTGCAGATTAACAAATGATTCACATGATCCACATGATTCACATTTACCATGCGCGGAGTGCTGAGCTCTTGCCGAAATGAGGTGCCTCCATGGCAGTTCGCGGACCTGCCGCTGCGAGCTGAGAACAGATAGAATCCATGTCGAAATGTCTGCAGTCATCGCAAGGCCACCTCCCAAAGCGCCAATGACAACTCCGAAGTGGGCAGCGCTCTCGGATCGAGAGAAGAGAAGGTCAAGTGGCTGAAGTCCCAGGCTGCGCCCTGAAGCTCAGCTGAGCGGCCTGGCGTCGAGTCGCGCGGCGAAAAAGGATTCCGATGTCTAAATCCTGAAGTCCGCAGACTCCAACGCATCTTCGAGTGCTGAAACATTCAGGTGATTCAGGTCATTCTGAGGCACAGGCTGTTTGGCTGAGCCTTGTCCAAAGCCACAATAGCGCCAGCCCAGCAATGTCAAAGAGCGCAGAGACATGCGCGTGCGCAGACCCGCAGGAAATCCCACTCACCGACCCACACACACTCTACAGGGCAGCCTGCATGCACAGACAGACCACACAAGCATAGACACAGACACATAAACTACCGGCAGCGCCCAGTCTCCACAATACATCAGAACAGACGATGGGGTCAATGATGAAAGACTGCACAGCTGCCAAGCTCAAGATATGGGGTCTCAAGAGCATTCCTGGACCATCATTTAGCGCTACCAAAGCATGGCATTGGCCACTTGAGCAAGGCAGCATTGCAGCGCTAACTGTGAGAGGATTGCAGCCGTGGCATGCAGGATGGGCGCACGGTGCGAAACCTCAGCTGTAAATACAAAGCAAAAAACTTGGCACGAAAGGCGAGGAACTGGCATGCGGCTCAGGTTAGGAGTGGGAGTTGGACTTGGCTTGGGTTCTGCACCTAGCATGTTCGCCCTTACTTGATATTCTTGGACGTTTCAGGCCTGGGATCTTTGGCAGCCTGCCTGGAGGTATTTGCCGGCGGCTTAGAACAAAAGGCTGAACGAGTGAAGGCCAGATTCGGGGCAATCTCTGACCAGGAAAGTGCAGATCCCTCCCAGGTGACGCGCCTTGCCCAGCATAGAATTGTTAGTGAGTACACGGCGATTTGTGTTTCATCATGTTTGGGGATCACGTTGTGGGGGTTTCAGAACAAGCCCGAAGGAAGACCCCGCAAGCGTCATGAAAAGACAACGACAGCCATCAGAAATCAACATAAGCCAATGGAAAAGCTGCAGAACATGTGTAGTACTGTGTATCGTACTACTGCCTTTGTGGAGGTCACATAATGCAAGCGCATTGGACAGCTCATGTCATCTCTCTTCAGGATCACACCTCTGCAGCGTTTCTGCAATTGTTTGTGGCGTCAGTTGATGGGTTCGCGCGCCAGTCACGGTCCTTTCTCTCGAGAGGTGCGTTGTTCTCCAGGGCTTGTAAGATCCAGTGGGTCCTATTGAGAAATCTTGGAAGGTCGAATCCAGAACATGTTGAAAGTGGATTGTTCATGCATAGCCAAGGCAGTCTTCGCTTCCATCACGAGTGCAGGCATGATATTTCATGGTTCGACATGGTCCGAGTTCAACTACCTTGAAGGTGTCGGGGCGAATGGCGTCACTATCCAAGGACCCAGGTGCTCGCTGAAATTGAAGAGATACTTGCAGCCTGAATTTGCAAGGTCCTGGTGCCAATGACTATGCAGAGCCAAGGACCCGAGCGTTGTGCTTGGAAAGGACAGGAGGAAATGCAGAAGTAGAGCCAGGCACGCTTCCGTGTAAGTGTCGCAGGACTCCGTCCACCTCGAATCCGGTGAGTCGGATGGGGAAGCAAGTTGCCCAGAAGTGACAATGTGAAATTGCCGGACCAATAGAGAATTTGCGCCTTGAGCCCGCAGGTTAACATTGCACACAAACCACAGCCTTCCGCATCCTGCTTTGCGGCACTCACCTTAGAGGTGTATCGCCACTCGGTCAGATGAAGTGTTTATTGTTTGTAGCTGAGGCATACGGATAGTTGGCGGCGAGCCTTTTACGTTCATCACCCGGATCAGGCATGATGCCTCGCGTTGTGGAACACAGGAAGCGCTATCTTTCTGTTGCCCACATGGATGATCCCTCTGCAGGTGGAGACAGAGGATGATGCTCATGAAGTTTCAGAGTTAATGGTGTTCGCTGCGATGTTTGCTCTTCTGCACATAGCGATGCTTGCTTGCAAACCAAGCAACTACTGTACCGAACCTTTCTTTATGTGCTGGGCGCTGATTGTGCCTGCATAGAAGCTCACGCAGCAAGAAGGTTACTCAAACCGCATAGTGAGCCTCAGTGCAACATGCGTTCCTTGCGTTCCCTTCTCCCTTCGCCAACCCTTTGCCTTCCCGTTCACCTTCCCTACCCACCTTGCTGAGGCTTGCCATCCTCACACAAATGCTCTCCCGCGTCTGCCCATATGCACTCTGACACAGCTCGCCTGAAGAAGGCACTGGGATGAGTTTCATTCATATCTTGGATACAGGCAGACGACGTCTTTTTAAAGCCAGGTCATCGCGCCACATAAGTTGGTAGGACATATTCTTGAAAACTGCGCGCGGGCTTGCGGTCGCGGAAGGGCTGCGGAAGCTTCTGCGGAAAGGTTTATCTCGCGGAAGCTTCGCGGGCAGCTTGTGCAACATTTCCAGTAGCCACCGTTGCAGAGCAATTGCCTACTGAAGCCTTTTCTCTTTGGACAGACATCCATGAGAACCTGATGATTAATTATGTATGTGTATGTCTCTCTTTCATGCTGTGTTACCCCACGCACACACACATTGCTGATGCTCTGCAAACTGCTCGCATGTAGGCTCACTCTTGAAGCGTCGCTTTCTGCTGCTTGTTCGATTTACAATGAATGCACACAACCTCCGCTTGCGAGTTCGGAAGATTGCCCGCGTGACTGGCGAATTTGGTCAGGTTCAACTGCTTTCAGCTTTCCTGTACTGCACATGAGACAAGCAATTGCGACTGTGAAACTTTAGTGCGGGACTTCAGGGTACAGGAAGGGGCCAGGAAAGGCCAGCTACCAACGCCAGCTAAAGCTATGGCACGCAAGTTCTCATGATGCCATGGCAAAATTGCAAGGATGCAATGTCATGATTTGAGCATGCTGCCTCTCACTGCTGGCTGGCTGGCAGATGGCCGCGAGAGTAGCGGACTGGTCTAAGCACCAATCCTGACTGTAAGAATGCAACCTCACACTTGGTATTCAGGAAGCTGACACCAGCAGACATGCAACTGCTGACAAGTTGGATGTCAGTTGCAGCATTGCAGCATCCATCACTCACCGCACCAAGAGTACATTGAGGTTAACTTCGTGCAAACTGTCAGTACTCTTTGTGTGTGTCTTGTGTGTGTGTGTGTTTTGTGTGTGTGTGTGTCTTGTGTGTGTGTGTGTGCGCGCATGCATTCGACGCATTTTGTCTCTGTGCTGCCAAGCCACTAAGGATGTGTTGTGTTGCTTGCGGGTGCCCCACATGTCTCAAGTGTTGAAGGCATTGCTTCATTTGGAGGTACTGGTGCCTTCAGATGTATCGTGACTTCGAAATGCCATGCTGACATGTTGTGCCACTTGAGCGTCAATGATGACTGAACATATCTTGCCGATGCTGTGACAACATGGGTGTGTTCAGAATTGATCATGAAGCAACTCACTCCGTCCGGCAGTGAGCGACTTTGCATACTTAGTTACCCTTGTGGCAGGGTCATTAACACATACTGGCAGCTGCAAAATTGGTACAAGGCAAACAGCCTGCTCGGTCTTCAATGTGAAGCTGGTACACACCGTAGCTTCCAAACAAGCCATTATAAAAGAGCTTCGGGTCTATTAATTTCATCTTCAGGGCACTGAATCTCCTGCCAACACATACGGGCAGCCACCCTCAAAATGGCCTCAAATGCAGGTCTGAAAAGTAGCTTGGCTTTATAGGCCATGCAATGGCTTCACAGGCCATGATTGGTTGGAGGCCGGATGCTGTTCCTTTGTGGACTTGTGCGGTGTGGGGATTGCAGCTCAAGGAGGCTGGTATTCCTGCTTGGCCCATGTCAAGCCGCGGTCGGCGGCCTGGCAAATGCTTGTTCCATCATCATGGTGTCAGCTTTTTTTTCCTGCATCTTCAGCATTTCTTCACGAAGTGCATGCCAAGATGTTGAACTGCGACGCGGGTGAATTGGCACCTCTTGCCCTTCACTTGGCATAAAAGTGACTTTGTGCACTGATAGAAGTGCAGAGCAGATATTTCCCTTTGCACCACTCAGGCAGTTGGCGATCCTGTCTTCGTATGCCGAGGGCACAGTGCAAACAGTCAGGATTGCCAAGTCCCTTCTGATGGAAGCACCATGAGCTTTTGGCCGAGGCGTGTTTATGTCAACCCAGCCTGTCAAAAAGATGGTGTTTCAGATCAAGGCGCTGCGCTGCTGAAGCAGCTTAGCAATGAGAGACAGTAAGCAAATACCATTTTGTTCAGGTAGAAGAGTCAGCAGAACTGGTGCTGAAGGCCAGTGAAAGCGTACGTTGCAGAGCAAAGTGCCTGCAATTGTGCAAATCTGTTGCCAGGGCTCGGCGCTTCTTGCCATCGGTCCAAATGATTCTCAACCACTATATACGCCAGATACTGAGGACAGACTGTCACGCGCAACTCCGAGCTTGTTCAGTAGGTTGTAATGTCCCTGTTCCTTTAGATTCAGAACGAGCAAAGGAAGGAACAACGGTCACCTTGATTCGAAGATGGCAGCGTCTTAGCATGTCTTGGTCATCTTGCCAACCAACGCACTGCTTTCCTAATCTCTGAAGGGGCAGGGAAGAGGCGCTACCAGAAGTGTGGGTAATAGCAGCACACGCCGCCATTGTTGAGACTTGGGAGTCGTTTGGAAGATCTTTGATTGAGAGATGAAGGGGAAGGCCATTTAGTCTGATGTGTTGCCCCAGGTTCGCGATGGACCCCTCGAAAGTTTGTTTGGCGAAAGTTTCGTAAACGTAGCCACACGAAAGCCCTTGATGGAGGTTGCACAAGCAACATGGTTTTCGCGAAGATGGTATTTCCCAGATCGAGCAGTTTGAATCAAGAGCCAGGACTCGCGACGGAGTTGCGAGAGCAACTTTTTTTCCACGACAGATTGGTACAATTTCTGCTGTCTTTTTCAGTGACATGTGAAAGCATTTCATGTTTGCTGTAGGACAATCCATTCATCGTGTCTCCTATGCTTCTTGGAAGTTTTCTTTGGGGTTACCTCAGCCTCTTTCGCGGGCTCTTAGTGTTCCAGTGTTCAAGCCGCTGACGTCGGAGTTTGGTTTTGCGCTATTGGAACTGAGTCGCAACTTTCCAGCTCCGTTGCTTCTTGCAAACTGTGCATGAGTCCAGTCGCGCTGCCAAGCCGCTGGCTTGAAACTCTATTTCGCCTTGAGGCCCAAACTGCTGGCAACACTGACGTTGTTAGTAAGATTTGACTCACAGCGACTGTGACCGTCGAGTTGAGCAGCTAGCTGTTGCTGCACTGGCGGGGCAGCAGGGACCGATATTATGGAATGGGCCCCGCAGCCATCAACCACACGAGAAAAGACCTGCTCATAGGTGTTTGCAATGCGGGATTGTCACGATGCATCGTTTGAGTGTTGTCTCCCCCCGTGCCAAGGTGGGTGTCAAGATCACATGCTGGTCCATCGCACCCATTGGATTGCAGCAACTCCACGGAAATGGATGCACGAGGTGCGGTTTCTATGTGCCGCGTTCCAGGATGAAAGTTTTACTGCCAGGAAGCTATCTCAGTTGTCCCCAGATTTGCGCACGTTCCGCGATGGTGGCGCAGCTTTCACCTCGGAGCCAGAATGCATACATGCTCAAAGGAGGTACCTCTACCTTAGGAGCTCATAGAATCTGATTTGAGCAAGTGCGCATGAAGGAGCTGTTAGGCCACAAGAAACTCTAACGGGTTGCAAGGCTGACCAACCTTGTTGTGAACCTGCGAGATGGCGAGGCGCGTGCCGAGTCATTTTGGAGCAGACACGAGCTTAGGGCTTGGAGCACGTTTCACTGCCAGGTGAGTTCTTTTGCATGGGACAACACGTGCAGTGGCCGGCGTCTTACGGACATGCGGACTTTTGGCCTCTCCATTTTGAGTGCTGAATGGCTGCAGGCTGTGCGCCGAGCAAATGCATGCAAAGTAGCCAAAGCACTGCTCTTATTTCGAAGACTTGTGCATGGTTTGGCCATTCCTGCTTCAAGTTGTCAAGGTCTTGAGAACTTCACAGAGGGATCCGAGTTTTTCCAGCAAGGCCATGTCGAGTCCGTTGTGAGCTTTATGGCTCATTCGGCATGGAGATTTGGAGGTACCTGTGGCGTTGGCCGCGATGTTTGTGTAGGCCTTGCCTTTTGTCTCGGTCTTGGAGGCTGTTGACTTGCCCATCTCAGTCAGGCACACCTGCGGCGTGCGATCTGAGGGTCTTCGTGACCTGGGTTGGACACTGTCACAGCAACGTGCCCGCGAATCAGCACAGCTCAGGCCGGAACGGACAAGCGGGGAAGGAACCTCATTTCGGCTGGCTCTCGACTCTCAAAGTTGACAGGTCAGAGACTTACAGTGACTTGCAGGGTTGCAGAATTCCATTGCATGGTTTGATGTTTGCCAGCTGTCGTGCCATCGTTGCTAATACACTTTTCTCTGCAGAGACAGATACCTCACGATACCTGCAGGGGGCGTAGGCATATTAGAAACAGTGGTCCGCGGTAGCCGTGTCACCCTGGAAATTGATGCAGGGCTTGCAAACCATCAGCTCGCAAGAATCTATGGATCATGTTGAGTACAGCTTATGTTGTGCACACCTGCTCAAGCTGAGGTCCAACCATGGCTTCCCTTTACGAGACGCTCATGGATGGCTATTCGCTGGCTTCACAGGCGCTACAAATGCAACTTGCATTGGCAGGCTTGCACCCTGCCAGGCAGTTTCGGGTGCACGCTGACCAGTGATTCGCTAATGCCCTCAAATCGGGAAGCGCCACATCATGGGATGTGGAATCAGAGAAGGGCGTCATTGCCCAACCAACGTACAGCATAAATATCCCGGGTATTCTTCGGGCATTTGCTCCGGGCCTTGTGTCACCGCTCTTTGCCTCATATGTACAGTGCTGACTCGTGGCCGGCAAAACATGTTGCCTCAGCGGTCCCTGAGAGACTACATGTGTGACGGCCAGGCGCCAGAACTCTCAGGTGGGGGCCATCAAGCATTTGCACGGCACCCTGATGTGCAAGTTTGTGCTGCACATGCTGAGGATAGCAGACTGGGCGACAAGCGGTCCAAGGACGGGCTGTAGATAAGACGATGTCCACCAAAGATCACTGACTGGCTGTGGGCAGGTCTCATGATCAGCGTGTTTGTGAGCTGGCAGCGGTACTCCGCATCTCTTACAAATTGTACATTTGACCGATTGTGTTTCGGGCTTCGGATAATGTCTGATCCGTGGCCGCAGCTGCGGATCTTGTAAGTGCATGCTTAGTGGCTCATGGCAGGTACCAGCCTGCAGCGCTTCAAAAGGGATGCTGGTCATATTGATGTCGTGCCTGCAAGCATTGCAACATGCAGAGCGAGCAGAGCAGATAAATCAGGATAAATCGCGTGGGCTCACTTGGGATGATGAAAGATGAACCGCTAATCATTCGGCATGTCGACTCGACCGCAACGAATGCAATGCCATGTACCTAGACACCATATTATGTTGCATTGCAGAATCACAAGAGATATTTGTTTGTCCCGGCAGAAGGCCAATCGCTATTTGCCTTATGCATTACATGCTCGAAGTCTGAGCTATCTCAACAGACGTCCAATGCATTGACTGGATACCCTGCCGTGCCCAAGCCCTGACCCATGTACGGAGGATATGGCCGTGGCATGTATGGCGGATATGGCGGGGGTATGTACGGGGGCTATGGTGGAGGCATGTATGGCGGCGGCATGTATGGAGGCATGGGAATGGGCGCTGGCATGGGAAGCAGCTATGCCGAAAGCATGTTCCGCATGACTCAAATGCTGGAGATGAACAGCATCATGTTGGAGCAGCTCCAGGAGCACGTCACGATGACATTCTACAGGCTTCGAGATGTGGTTGAATGGGTGTGGGCCCTGAAGAGCTCGTCTGCAAAAGAGAAAGAACAGTTGACAGAGGAATCTGATCCCAACAAGAGATATGTATCCAAAGAGGCAAGGGATGTGGAGATGGACAGAATCAGACGAAGATGCAAAGCCCTTTTGGCTTTATTCGGCCTGTTTCTGTTTTTAATTTTTCGGGACAATCGGCGGCAGAAGCGGCGTTTGCTCGATGAGACCAACTGGCTTCAGATCACACAAAGTATAGCGCGCCCAGCATCATCTGCCATGGCAGCCGCATCTGCAGCAATGAGCAACATGGGCATGTCAAATCCTGGGATGGCCAACCCTTCAGCGAACATCATGAGTTCTATGCAGGGGATGATGCCGTATGGAAGCATGTGAGAGTATCCGCGCACTTGTCCCAAGTCAATATCTTCTTTGCCAGATACAGATGGCATGAAGCTGTCTTTGCAGATGAGAAACAGTTGGCCTTCTATCCAGCACCTGTACATATCTCGCAGCTTGAGAAAGTTAGCCAGCTAGCTGTGCATTGCTTGCGAGGGCTTGCGTTGAGCACAACAGCTCCAACATGTCCAAGCTTGATGCACCACTGTACCTGTCGTTCTTCATGGCTCATTAAAGAAAGGGCTGCGCAGAATCCACCTCATGAC